>AWWV01006781.1:0-10639 GCA_001974805.1 Corchorus capsularis
AGGGGGCAAAACGTCCCAAAATTGAAGTTCAGGGGGCAAAATGTCCAAAATTGAAGTTCAGGGGACAAAATGTCCAAACGTTACAAGTTCAAGGGGGAAAATGGTAGTTTAGTCTCAGTACAATGGCTACAACAAATTAAATGGTTATATTCCAACTTAAACAATAATTTACTAACAATTGTATATCATCCAAAAAAAAAGAACCTAGGTTTAACAAGCAACTTGCTAGAAATTAAACATCATTTGGGTTCCTTCTCAACTTTGTGTGCTTCCTTAGATTCATCTCCCCAGGTAGGGCTGAAAATTATGCAGTTAAAACTGCCCGAACCGACCGTACCGATAGTTACTGACTGAAATTTGGTGGTGTCGCGGTTTAGTCAGTTTAGGCGGTTTAAACCGCCACCGACTAAAGATAATTGGTCGGTATTCGGTATCCGTTTTCTAAACCGAAACCGAACTGAAACTGACCGATTAACCCTTTTACATTTTTATTTTATATGTTATATTATGTATATCTGATAGAATATTTATAATATATTTAAGAAATCCCTAAATATAAATAGAAAAAAGAATTAGAAGTTAAGAAGGAAAAATAACCCTCGTCTCTCTTTTCTTTCCTTCCCCCTCTCGACTTTTCTTTTCCCCCTTTCTGATCGATGGAAAATTTCGATCGAAACCCTAGTTTTCATCTATCGAAATCAAAGTTCCTATTCTTGTAAATCCTTTCTCGTAAATCCCTTGCCTTGTTTCATCTGATTTGCCCCTTTTTTCATTTTTCCTTGGATTCGGAATTGCAGAAACCCTAAGAAGAGTTTGTCACCACTCATTAATCGAAAGGTATCAAGTTCATAGTTTAGTTTCGGGGTAGTAATTCCTTCCCTTGTTTGATTTTAAAATTTTCGATTTGGATAATTTTTAATTTTTTTTATTTGGGTGGATTAAGGGCTTGGAGTTCAATTTTCACTTTCTTCTCTACCTCTCTGTTTTCTCTTTGCTTTGATTGATTGATTCTGATTTCTGAAATCTTTGGATAAGTTTTAATTTGTTTATTTGGGTGGAATTAGGGCTTGGAGTTCAATTTTCTCTTTCCTCTCTACCTCTCTGTTTTTCTCTTTGCTTTGATTGATTCTGATTTCTGAAATCTCAATCGGGCCGCTGGTTGAATTTGTTTGTGAATTGAAATTTTTGTCTTCAAAAGTTTCTTGTTACAGAGTTAGTTTAGCTAACTCTTCTGTGTCTTTTTTTTTGTTTGTTTGAAGATGTCAGAGGTTGAACCAGCTGTGGATGAGGGGAAAGAAGCACCTAAACCCTTGCCTCCTAGAAAAAAATGTAGGGTAAAGGCATACTGTTGGAATCATTTTACAAAATACCTAGATGATAATAACTTGACTAGAGCTAAATGCAATTATTGTGATGCTCACTTTGCTGCTGAACCTAAAAGGAATGGAACCGCTTCACTCAATTCTCACATGTACGATTGCCCTTATTCCCCATTGTACATAGCTCTCTAATGATTTGTATTTTGTGCAGTGATTGAGAGAGCTTTAGTTTATTGTTTTATTTAGCAAATGATTCTCAGATTCTGTTTTATCTAGCAAATGATTCTCAGATTCTGAATAGCAAGCTTAGAGTAATTTTTGATAATTTGTAAGTATTGTAAATTTTACATTTCAATTTCTTAAGTATTGAAAACTGCCTAAACCGACTGCACCGTCGGCAGTCGGTGGAAGGCAGTTTTTTAGTCTCGACGGTCGGCGCTCGGTGCTAAATATATGGTTGTCGGTTTTAGGCGCTTTCGGATTTCTGGAAACCGAAACCGACAGCACCGACCGATTATCACCCCTATCCCCAGGTGATTCTATAAAAAACAAACAAACATTCTATCGAAAGCACATACATAAATCCCAAAGAAAAAAAAAATCTCATTAACATGTACAAAAATCATATAAAAGAGAAAGCAACATTCGTTGTCACAAATTCATGATCTAAGTACAAGAATAGTCAATATAACAACTAATAAGCCTCTCAAAACTTATAATCGATTCATCATCCTCATAAAAATCCAAAAAGAAAAATATGAAAGAAAGAGAGAGGAGGGGAAGAAAGATTTTTAAAATGGAGAAATATAAACAAATAGGGAGAGAGAAAAACCTTGGCAATAGAAGAAAAGGCTTTGTGATGAATGGATTGCCTTGGATCAACTCCAAAGTGAGGGGGATTAGGATTAGAGAGAAGAAGAAAGGGAGATTAGGGTTAGAGATAGAGATAGAGAATGTTGGGGAAAATGAAATAGAGAAATGGGAAATTAGAATTTAATTCATTGATTTTGTGACCAAACAAAACATAATCTCAAATGTAGTTGCAAATCCGTGTTTTCTAAATTTTGAATTTGTGACCACGAATTTAAATTGGTGCAAATAGAAAAAAAAAGCGCTTAAATTTCAGATAAGTGCGCCTCTTAAATTTTAAATTTCGATTGCGACCAAATGAATAATGGTCACAAATAGGGTCACAACTAGATGCAATTGAAATTGAATGAGCATGAAAGTGAATGTTGCATACCTTGAGGCGAGATTCCTCTTTGATTGCATTAAATCAAGAGTAAAATAACACTAAAAGGGGATTGGGAATAGGGTAAAAACTTAAGAGTTCATTCAAAGAAAAGTACAGGAAATTTAAATTCTAATCCTAATGTGCATAAAAGTAAACTAAGTCTTAAAATTGGCCTACTTGAATGGTGAAGTTGATCAAGAATTTGAGTCCTTGGTAACCTTTTCATTTTCGGTGGTGAAGGTGTTTGAGGGCAAGAATCTTCATTAAATATGTCACAATCATATAATTTAGGCTCATTATGACTTGAAATCCATCATCATCTATGAGACTATTCTCATATTTGATGTACTTCTTGTAAGCTCTTCTAGCATGTCGCCAGATTTCATTGTGATAAACATCAGGATTCCAATCGTCCTTCCAAATATTCTCATTAGGTTGAAGTCCTTTTTTAGCTCTATGTTGAGCTATCACGATTCAGCTATCCCTCCTTTGTTCATATCCATAAGCTTTGGTCAATATCTCATGACATTGGCTCTTAGATAAGTAACCTCCATCAAAACATTCTCCATAATCTTCACCATAACTCTTACAAGCATTCTTGTAATCCTTTCAAACCTCCTCATATTCCTTATGAAGGGGTCATCAAAGTTAAAAGGTTCGAAACCAGTAAAAGGCATGATCTTCTTAACCTTGTCCAACGCAAAATCGACGATTACAAATTTGATTACATTCAAAACAATATAGCACTTAGATTTGTCGAAATTCATACAAAAAACAATAAAAATATTATGAATTTGATACTATATATACATTAAGAGTAGCAAGTTTATGTATCAATTATCAACCAATTCATAAAGAAATTAAGCAAAAATCGAAACAAAAACAAAAGAGTTATCGACATACCTTGTTGGAAGAGTTATCGATGACTAGGTGTATTCTCAAACTATATGTGTATATGCGGAACAATTAGGTTAAAGTATGCTTTTACAGAGACTCCCTAGAGGTAATATATTACTTATATACTAACACTAGGTCGGTTCGTATAAATCATGTGACAAAATTAAACCTAGAAGCAAGATCTAGTTGGCTATGCATACATCCTAGGTCAAGTTGGCCTAGAACTAAGATGTGGGGGCATATGCTAACTACATGGTGGCACATGTATATTGAATCAAGCTAGAATTAAGAGTATAAATGATTAAAATGAAACTTAGACTTGAATTCATGCTTGGTGAAGTCCAATCTCGAAATTTGAATAACATGGTGAACCACATGGTTTTCTTCTTGCAAATTTTGAATGTGCGTGGGAGAGCCTTAATGTGCTTGGTAGAATAAGCAAGATAGGGTCTTAACAAGCATAAATTAGCTTGGTTTGGGCCCTTTTTGTTGGCGTATTAGCGCGCATCACATTACTTGTGATGTGTCGCATGAAACATGTACTTGCTCTTCTTTTGCTTTCTTTGCTTCTTTTTAACCTAATATGCTTAAGATTACTCAAAAACATGTTAGTGCAGCATCATATCTTTTTATTCAATCACAATTTAACCATTCATCTAAACAAAATAAGATAAATAGGTCAAAACTAACTTAAAAGGATACAATTGGGGTGCCTCCCAATGAGCGCTTTTGTTTGATGTTGTTTGCTCGACTTAACCTTGTGTTCAATCTTGATACACAGGGTCAATCAAGTCTATAGTTTCAATACCTCTTATCTTATAAGGATCTAAATAAGGTATGTTTTTTAAAACCATTTACCTTAAATCTTTTACCAGAGAGATTGCTTTGAAGCTCTACTGCTCCATGAGGTTGTACTTCAGTAACTTTAAAAGGTCCTATCCATCTGGTATTTAACATCCCTAGAAACAAATTCAATCTAGAGTTATAGAGAAGTACCTTTTGTACAACTTGGAAGTGTTTTCTTCTAATGTGCTTGTCATGCCACTTCTTTGTTTTCTCCTTGTAGATTCTCGAACTCTCATATGCTTCATGTCTAATTTCCTCAAGTTCTTGTATTTGAAGCTTTCTATGCAGTCCAGCCTCGACATAATCAAAGTTGCATTGCTTGATAACCCACCATGCTTTATGTTCTAACTCAACAGGCAAATGCCATGGTTTGCCATAAATAATTCTGTAAGGAGACATACCTAGGGGTGTCTTATAAGCAATTCTATAAGCCCATAATGCATCCTCCAAATGCAAACTTATTCTTTCCTTAAAGGATTAACAGTTTTCTCCAGAATTTGCTTAATTTGTCTATTTGAAACCTCTGCTTGTCCACTTGTTTGAGGGTGATATGCAGTTGCAACCTTGTGTGTAACTCCATATTTAGCAACTAATGCTTCAATCACTCTATTGCAGAAATGTGAACCTTGATCACTTATCAAGTATCTTGGAACTCCAAATCTACTTAGAATGTTGCTCTTCAAAATTTTTGAAACAGTGGCAGCATCATTCTTTTGTGTTGGTATTGCTTCAATCCATTTAGAAACATAATCAACAGTTAAGAGTATATACTCATAGTGAAAAGATGGTGGAAATGGTCCTATCAAATCTATACCCCAAACATCAAATATCTCAACAATCAATATAGGTGTATGTAGCATTTGATCTCTCTTAGTAATTGCTCCTATCTTTTGGCATTTAGGACAATACTTGCAATACTCTTTAGCATCTTTGAATATGGTCAGCCAATATAGACCAACATCTAGCACTTTCATGGCTGTTTTCCTACGACTAAAATGTCCACCACACTCTAAAGAATGGCAAAATTTCAGTATGGATTGAAATTCATCTTGAGGAATGCATCTCCTAATGATTTTATCAGGGCAAAACTTCCAAAGATAGGGATCATCCCAGAAGTATGTCTTGAATCATTAACTATCTTATTCTTCACAGACTTGCTTACTCCCTTAGGGAGTTTCCTCGAGACTACATAATTAGCAATATCAGCATACCATGGTAACTCAAAAACAGCAAACATATGCTCGTATGGAATTGTTTCCTTAAGTTCCATCTCTTCTTCTTTTATCCCTTCAATTCTACTCAAGTGATCAACTACAACATTCTCTGCTCCTTTCTTATCTTTGATCTCAATGTTGAATTCTTGCAATAGTAAAATCCATCTGATAAGTCTCGCCCTTGCTTCTTTCTTTGCCAAGAGATATCTTAAAGCAGCATGATCATAGAATACTATAACTTTAACACCAAGAACATATGATCATATGAACCTCTCCAAAGCAAATACTACTGCTAGAAGTTCCTTTTCAGTGGTAGTGTAGTTCTTTTAAGCTGAATTTAAGGTCCTTGAAGCATAATAAATCACATGTGGGACTTTTCCATCTCTTTGTTCCAAAACAGCTCCAATTGTAAAATCACTTGCATCACACATGATTTCAGATGGTAAAAACCAATCAGGTGGTTTAACAATTGGTGTTGAGGTTAGAGCTTTCTTTAATTCATCAAAAGCTTTTCTACAAGCTTCTCCAAATTCGAACTCAATATCTTTTTGGAATAGACGACATAGTGGTGCAGAAATCTTTGAGAAGTCTTTGATGAATCTTCTATAGAAACCAGCATGTCCTAAAAAGGATCGAATATCTTTTACTGTCTTTGGATAGTGTAGGTCTTAGATGATATCAACCTTTGCTCTATCAACCTGCAAACCATCTTTAGGAACAATATGCCCTAATACAATTCCATGTTCAACCATGAAATGGCATTTCTCAACATTAAGAATAAGGTTAGTTTTAACACATCTTTTAAGTACATTATCTAGGTTAGAAATACATTTATCAAATGAATATCCATAAACAGTAAAATCATCCATAAATACCTCAATGATGTTTTCCACATAGTCTTGGAAAATACTCATCATGCATCGTTGGAAAGTAGCTGGTGCATTGCACAATCAAAAAGACATTCTTTTGTAGGCATATGTGCCGAATTGGGCATGTAAAGGCAGTCTTTTCTTGATCCTTTAATGAAATGGGAATCTGAAAGTAACCAGAATAACCATCAAGGAAACAATAATAAGATCGACAGGCTAACCTTTAAAGCATTTGATCCATGAATGGAGGTGGAAAGTGGTCTTTCTTTGTCACGGCATTGAGCTTCCTATAGTCAATGCACATTCTCCATCCAGTGGTGACTCTTTGGGGGATCAATTCTCCTTCATGATTTTCCACAACAGTGAAACTAGACTTCTTTGGCACTACATGATCGGTCGTCAGCAACCATAAAAATAATTATCCCAACAATTACTAACTAAACTAGCTAGGGCAAGTAGGGGTCGATCCCACAGAGAGAACGACTCTTCCTTTTCTCAAACAAAACAAATTAATAAAGAGAATTTAAAGAAGAATTAAATCTAACTAAAAGTAAATTAACTAAGAAAGCAATCAAGAAAATTAAAGAAAACAATTAATCAAAAGCAGTGAATATTATTGAGAATAACAATTAAATAAAAACCTCCAACATAGAATTAATATCCCTCTTGACAACAATAGCATGGATCATTGATATCTAAAGATTATGAGAACCTTGAATAGCTTGTCGGACTTAACCTAAATTACCTTAATTAGATAAGATTACCGATCAAAGTCAATCTATCCCTTTTATTCTTTCAGCAATCAATTACTTTCTTAGGGCTTAGAGATCAATTAGGAATAAAGCATGAAGAACAAGTAATTTAATAACAAACACAATGAGAAATTTCTCGCCCATTGATTCTTTTCTCTCTTGGATGGAGGATCAATTCACATCCAATTGCTACATAAAATTAAGCTGGAGGATCAATCACAACCTAATCTAGCTAATGCTAACTCAATTTATCATGAAAGTGTCGACCCAGTCAATCAAAACAAGCAACATAGAATTCATACAGAGATCCAAGAAATACTCAAATAAGTTCTCATATAAAAGCACAAAATCTCACCATGGACTTAGTCAAGAGATCAATTAAATTCTACATTGGAGAAAAGAAAAGGATTACTCACTCATAAATTGAGTGATCATCCACAAATAAGAAGAAGAAAACCTATCTATGGATGAGGAAGAGAAGGAGGCGGCGGCTCCTAGGGTTTTTCTCCTCCAAACCTTCAACTAAACAATATATCTTATGAAGAATAAAATTACATACAAAATCTAATTCTAAGGTAGCTATTTATAGTGGAGAAACAAGGGTAGGGCGGTTTAGGGTTGTCTTGGACTCCAAGTAGGATTATGTGTCATCCTAGAATAGAATCCAAGTCAAAATAGGATTCTGGAATTTTCTAGATTTCTGCAGAAACTTCACCGGCAGATTCGGGCTTGAGAACAGCAGAATTGGGCTTCGGACTTCAAAGGAAAGCTGTAGAGCTTGAAGTTAGCTTTCCAACGGCTACCCATGGGCTTTAAACGGACATCTGAGCAGAAAGTTATGGCCTTTCTACTGAGACTGCGCTGAAAACGGGCTCATATCGCAAATCTACGGGATTAATGCGGGATTTGGATATTCTTTTGGATATTAGGCCCACAAATTGGGATTTAAACTCCAATTATAGGTTTATATGGGCTAAGTATATTCTCATATAAATAATCCAAAATTCCTTAACTTCAGGGCTTGGCTTCAATCCTTTGCAAATTTAGCTCTAATCTACAATTCTTGCTCCTTGAAATAATTCTTCAATGATCTTCAAATCTTCAAATTGTCTTCAAGAAATCTTCAAACACGAACTTTACATCTCCAAATCTATACTCAAAATTACTTTGCTAATATATGTGTAAAAAGTAATCAAAATAGCTCCAAAAGTAGTGAAAATAAGCAAATTCTCAATTTCACATCTCATAAAGACTAAAAACACAAATACTTAGAAAATAAGGTATAAATGTATATAAAAGTGGTAAAAAGTATAGAAAAATAGCCATAAAAATATGCATAATTTGAGCTCGATCATATTTCCCCCACACTTGAACTTTGCTAGTCCCTTAGCAAAATCAATGTAAGTTAATCGAAAATCAAAATTTTCAAAAGATCAATTTGACTTCATTCATATATCAAAGAATCAATTTAATCATGAAATCAAAATAGCAAAGAACATCAATAATACTTAATCCAAAGATCAATCAATAGCAAGCATTATCATTCTTAAGTAGCCATAATCAAAGTAGCTCTAATCACTTACCATCCCTCACTTTTATAACTACTTCTCTCTATAAGCTTGTATATTCATCTTTCTCTCCATTACTCAAAAGATTACAATGTCATAAACAAACCAAGGATTCATGTGGGTTATAATAGCTTTTCAAGGGTAATTGTTTTTTTTTTTTAGAAAACTGAGGTTACTAACCTCTGAAGTGTTTATGCTTAGGGGTTACTAACTCCCTTTATTTTTAATTTTGAGGCTACTAGCACTCTAGAGGGACAATATTTCTGTTGATCCATGCCTCTTATCCTCTTTCCAAGGGTTACTAACTCCTTTTGTTTAAAGAGAAGAGTGACAACAATGGAGTTTTTTTTTTTAAAACAGAAAATATCTCTTCTCCTCTTGCATAAGATCACTTCTTTATGAAAACGGTTTTAATTACCCTTTATATAGATAGTCCCCCACACTTATTCTTGACAAATCTATAGCATGCCTTCTTAATTGTAACTTCAATCAAAATTCAATACAAGTTCTAGAAATAGATAATCATAAAAGCATTGAATAATAAAATCATATCACTAACTTCAATTATACCTAATTCTAAGAAATCAAAACTTCTTACTATAAATCAATCAAAGAATAAAACATTATTAAAAATTCTAATCATTCATCAATCATAATCAAATCAATCATTCAATATATGCTTGAAAAATCAAAGAGTTTGAAAAATCATCAGAATTTTCAATTTCAAAAATCAATTTGTCGAAAAGTTTTTTCAAAGATTGGGGAAAATAGGCGATCCAAAAACAATCATATTTTTATCCTAGATTCTCATGCAAAAGACTATCATATGACTCAATAATCAAACAATAATCCTATCCTATCAAGTATTCACCCCCCACACTTAAAATTCACATTGTCCTCAATGTAAAAGCAATCATAAAATCAAAGCATGCAAAATAACTTACCAAAATTAAAAAGTTAAGGTTCATGAAACATACTTGGGCGGCTTTGATGAAGATAATTACTCGAACAAAAAGACAATAAAAATTAAAGTGATAGGAAAATAAAACTAGATAGTTTATTAATGAAACTTGAAAAATAAAGACATAAAATAAAGAAAAATTAAATATAAAGCATAAACTAATTAACTAAACCTAAGATGCTTAAAAATTAAAATCCTAAATCTAGAAAACATAAATTAAACTTAAAATTCTAATTTTAAAACCTAAATTGGTTTAGGAATAGCCTTCTCCAATAAATTGAAGAGGTTTTCCAAATTCCCAATTATAGTATCAAAATCCTCTCTTAGGCTAGCAACTTGATCACTTAAGTCTTTAAATTGAGCAAGGAAAGGATGAAATTCTTCCTTAATTTCCTTCCTTATTCTCATCACTAGAAGCATCACTTGATTCAGTAGCAGAAGCAATTATCACAATATCATCTTCACCTTGACCTTCCTCATACAACGGATCTCTTGGTCCAATTGGAATTGAGGGCTTATCCTTTAATTCTTCCAAGGTAAAAACAGTAGCAACAGGTGCAGTTCTTGGTTGATTAGATGAAGAAGCATAAAAAGAATCATGAAACCGTTGAGGAAAAGGGGCACATCGCATTGGAGGTCTATAGGGTGGCCTATAGGGCTTGGTGCGATACCCATCAATCTTTGGCATAGGAAAAGGCTTACTCCAAGGTGCAACATGAGGTCGAATTCTCCTATTGAAATTCCTTGGGTGAGAAAATCGATTTCCATAAGGATGGAAACGCTTTGCAAATTCTTTCTCAGCTCTTTCCTTTGATCTTAAAACAGCTTCATGCGACTTGTTAACTTTGTCCAAAGAATTGATAAATCATCCTAGCTTTGAAACCGGGCTTAGCCTCAATTTCATCCTTAGGTAGCAACGAAATCATACTCAAGAGTTCATGGCAATCTTGGCGAATAAAACTTCCTTGAAACTTTGGAC
>AWWV01006782.1:0-49938 GCA_001974805.1 Corchorus capsularis
AGANCTGGTTTGCATAGGGTGGGTTCTTTGTGACAGGTTGAGGTTGGTTAGAAACAGGCAATGAAGAAGGAGCAATGGGAACAAGAGAACTTACCTCATTGTTTGATCGAGAAGGAGCACTACTGAGAGATGCCATTTCAAGCTGTGTTGACGAGTTTTCTGGACAAGAATGAACTGCCTGCAAACTTGGAACAGTTGATATAACTGGAACATCAGAGATAGAAGAGATAGACTTGGCAGAATGTTGTTTTTCTAATGATTTTGCTAACTGAGCAAAAGGAAAATTTTGTTCATAAAAAAAGACATGTCTTGACTCATATACATGATTAGAGATAGGCTCAAGGCACAGATAGGCACTCTGATTCTTTGAGTAGCCTATGAAGACACAAGGTTTGGATTTTACATCCATTTTATGTGCACTATACGGCTTTAACCAAGGATAACACAAACACCCAAAGACTTTCAATTTGTTGTAGTTAGGCTTTAATTTAAAAAGACTTTCAAATGGACTTTTGTTGGATAGTACCTTGGAGGGAAGTCTGTTTACAAGGTAGACAGCAGTTTGAAAAGCTTGTGGCCAATATTTCAATGGCATAGATGCCTGATGTAGTAAAGTGAGTCCATTTTCAACTATGGACCTGCGCTTCCTTTCTGCAACAACATTATGCTGTGGAGTGTAGGGCAGTGTTTGAAGATGTTGAATGCCAAGAGCTTGAAAGAAGGAAGTCGTCTTTTCATACTCACCTCCACAGTCAGAGTAAATGGTTAAGATGTTCCTGTTAAAGAGTCTTTCAACAAGAACTTTGAACTTCTTGAAAATATTAAACACATCAGACTTGTTAGTCATGGGAAAAAGCCATGTATATCGTGTATAATAGTCAACAAATGAGACATAGTACTTAAAGCCATCAGTAGAGGTAACACGGGCAGGGCCCCAAACATCAGTAAACAATATTTCAAGAGGTGCATTGCTCACTAAAGACAGTGTGGAGAAAGGGAGTTTATGAATTTTATTGCAAGAGCATGAATTACATAAACTAGATGAATGCTTGGAAAAACAAGGTAAGAACGAGTTCTTGATTATTGAATTTAAAACTTGGGAAGAGGGATGTCCTAATCTTTTATGCCAGGTAGAAGGAGAGGTCCTGGTTCCAACTAAGGCAAGGGCTTGTGGCTTCAGAATCGGCTCTGCAGTAGAAAACTCATAAACACCAGCTTTATTCAGTCCTTGGGCTAATGGCATCCTCGAGTAGAGATCCTTGACCAAAAAAGAGGAAGGGAAAAATTCACATGAGACTTAATTCTGTTTGGAAAATTTAGAAATAGAAACTAAATTTTGATTAGCCTGAGGAACACATAAAGTATTGTGTAAATCAAAAGAAGAGTTTAGAGTATGAAGTTTAGTAGAGCCAATGTGAGAAATTTTTAAACCTGAACCATCTCCTATGTAAAGCTCATCAGTGCCATGGTAGGGAGTGCTTAATTCAAGATTTTCCATCTTCGAGGTAACGTCGTGGGAAGCACCAGTGTCAGCAACCCAATTGTTGTTTCTGGGAGTTGTTGTTGCTGCATTGTTTGCAACAAATTGATTCTGCTTTGGCTTAATTTGTCGGCATTGTTTTGCACTATGCCCAACACGATCACAAAATTGGCATGTGACCTTATTTGCATTCGGACCAGGTTGCCTTCTTTGATTGTTGCCAGCATTGTTTCTGTTTGTATTTGGAGAAGACTTGTTATATTGCCTCGGCTTTGCACCTTGATTATTTGAAGGCTTAAAAGCCGAATTTGCAGAAGGAAGCATATAATCAGTTGCAGCTTCCTGTTTCTTTAAGAAACTTTCATAGTCATTCATCTTATCCATCAGATCTTCAAAAGAGATATGTGTTTCCCTTGCTCTAATTCCAGCAGCAAGCTCTTTGAAATCAGCACCAATGCCATTGAGTGCTATTATTACTAGGTCTTCCTCTATAACTAGAGAAGCAATTAGTGCTAAATCATCAGCAATAGTTCTAAGATTTTGGAAGTATTCACTTACAGGTTTACTTCCTTTTGGTGTAGCCAATTTCTCACGTAGAGACATCATTCGAGACCTGCTTTTGTTGGCAAAAGATTTTGGCAACTTGTCCCATGCCTGTTTTGAGCTTTGACATGAGGCAATGAAGGGAACAATCGATTCGGTTGTTGAAGAGATGATTCGATGGAGAAGAAGCTGGTCTTGCTGGAACCACAGATCATAAACAGGATTTGGTGTTTGTTCAGTGGTGTTGTTGGATGTGGTAGTGATGAATTGAGGTGGAGCTGGTTTTGTTCCGTCACTGAAGCCAAGAAGTCTATGGCCAAGAAGGAGAGAATTGAACTGAGCCCTCCATGAAGGGTAATTGACAGTGGTAAGTTTAATTGGGAGTTGGGCGGCTGAGTTTATAGTAATGAGAGAAGAAGTAGGATTTTGAGAAGAGAGGACAGGTGTTTCTGAGGTTGATGAAGATGAAGTGGTGGACATTTTTGCAGGATCGAAAAGAGGTAGACAGAGGAAAGAGAGAAAAAAAATTTGCTGTTAAGCGAAGGCTCTTGATGCCATAAAGAGCTTAAGTATAGAGATAACGAATTGGAGAAGGAAAGGTGTAGTATTGTATTGACAGATCAACCATATATAGGTGCAAGGTAAGTGATAAATACAAGAGATAATTACAAAGATAATAACAAGGTAAGGGTAAGTAGGGAAGCTATAGACTAAGGCTTATCTGCTGTAGACTCATCAGAATGAGATTGTAATCCTAATCTATTAATCTATAGTTATATAAGGGAACTTGGATTGTTTTGGTAGGATACTCATGGTGACTCTCATTCCATTTAAGTTAAGAAAACTCAGATGATTTTCATGAATATCTAGAAAAAATTACCATTAGATGGAAATTGTCATCTATAATGTTGAATAGAAATGTTGCTCTCCAACATTTAGTCACTTGTTGTGTAATGGAAGACAAGGTTTGTCCTTGAGGGCATTGTAGAATATATATGTTGATCCTGGCTTACCATTCATATCCCTTAGCAAAGGCTTAGAGCTCAATCCATTGAGGATGATGTCTCAAATCATTCCTCAAGCATTGAAGAACCCTCACCAACTTTTGCATTGGAATTGATGAACAAGTTACCAACAGGTTACTTGCTTGTATTCAATAAATTAAAATATTAGTATTACAATACCTTGGACCAATTCATATCTTTCGTTGCTTAATCTTTTTCCTTGCTACTGTCTTCTTCGTTGCAGCAATATTGGTGGTGGCATCGAATTAGATAAAAAATTGGCAAATGTTAAGCAGCTATTGGCTTCTAGTCATTCAAGAATCGGCACTTCAAAGTAGAAAATCTTTGTCACATCAAACCAAATGAGAAAAAGTGTCTATCTGTCTCATATGCAAAACGACGTTGTTTATGGTTCTATCTTTCTTTCTTTCAACTATGTCTATGTGTAGTACCGCTGCTTAATTTTCTGTTATGAGCTTCTAAATTAACATCAAAATTAGATATAGCAAAAATTTTCCTTTCTGCCTATTAATTTCATGTGCTCCCTCCCAATCTATTTATATTGGTCAGCATAATACTGTTTTGTATAATTTTATTTAATGGATAGTCAATAATTATAAGCATTGATGTGCATATGTTACAGGGGTCGAAATTACCGGTGCCCTCAAGAATGTACTTGCTAATATAGCTGCTGGGATTGTTGAAGGGATGGATCTTGATAACAATTCCATGGTAGCTCTTGTAGCACAGAGTTGTTCTGAGATACGTACGATGGCTAGCAACAAACTGCAGATTTCCAATACATGATCAATTCCTTTTTTTTTCCTTTTTTGCTTTTCCCTTTTTTTTTAAAAAAATAGAAAAAAAAGTTCTAAAAATTAGAATTTTGCACTTGTTTTATAATAAAGCACCAAGTATACCATAAATAATGCAGTCGTGCCCAAAAACTTCCAACAACTCTAGGAAAACTACCTTCCTTTCTTTGTGGTAAAAAAAAGTTTGAGGAAAACTACCCCAATAATCTCGGTGAAAAGAAAATCAAGGCTCAATTATATTAAATTCAATCATAATCCCTATAAAATCTCTTCTAATAGTACTGTTAATTTGAATTTTTTTTGCTACTTCAATTAATTAGATTTATTAAGTTAATTATCTCAAGAAAACAAATATATATATATATCTTAAATTAAGAAGATATATACCACAAATAATGTAGTCGTGCACAACAACTTCCAACAAGTTGAGGAAAAACTACCTCTGTCTTTGTTGAGGAAAACTATCCAATAATCTCGGTGAAAAGAAAATCAAGGCTCAACTATATCAAATTCAACCATAATTCCTATAAAATCTCTGTTTTTTTTTTGTCAGAATAAATCTCTGTAAATAGTACTATAAATTTGAAATTTTTTTGCTAATTTATTAATATCTCATGAATTCAACTTAAATTAAGGATACATATATATATATATATATATATATAGTTTTCTCAAAAAAAAAAAAGGAGATATATATAGTTCTGATAAAAACAGTTCCATTTCAACAAAAGAAAAAGGCAGTTCCACAATTAAGTACTAGTTGAAAACAAGAAGAAAAAAACTCTGTACAAGGAGAGGGCTTTGAAAGTTGTGAAGATTAAGTATGAATCAGACTCCTCGCAAAAAGAAGTTGCTCACGCTCCGCCAAAGAGAACATATTTTCGTAAGAGGCACAAGGAAGACGATACCTCTATTGTAATATGGAGTCTAGGAGAAGAAAATGAGGACAATACCTCTGAAATATGGAGTCTGGGAGAAGAAAAGGAAGACAATACCTCTATTGAAATATGGAGTCCGGGGAATTCAAATCCTACGCCTCTTCAAAGAGAGAATCCGACCTCTTTTGTTGTTGAAATGCAGTCGTACTACATTAATCCTGGATCAAATTTGGTAAGCTTGTGAATTAATGAATGTTGTTACATTGACAAGAATTTTGGTTCAAAATCTTGTTGTAGTAATTACTATTTCTTTGCCCTGAACAGGCCTTGCCCGCAGCTTTTATCAAGTAGTTGCCAAACGAATCTAGTAAAGTAACCCTTTGCGCAATGGATGGGAAAGAATGGCATGCAAGGTACCTTAGTTACAAAACCAACAACAAGTACTCAAAAGCAGCTATCGTTAATGGTTGGAAGGGGTTCAATCAATTGAAACCAGACGATGTTTGTGCCTTTGAGTTGGTTGATCACTCAAAGGATGATATCACTTTGAAAGTAGTTATTTACTGGGTTAAATAAGTACCAAATTGTCCTTCATCGGGTAAGTAACAATCTCTTATTTGATATTGCATTTTAGACATAAACATGATTGATGGTTATGTTTCCCTTATTTGGTGGAATTAAGCCATTGACATCCCATGAGAAAGCAACAGCTCTTTTAAGAGCTAGCAATTTTCAAACTACGAATCCACATTTCAAGGTTGTCATGCAACATGCATTCTTAGGGATACCGAGATGGAGATTGGTAAGATCTTACAAAAGCAATTTCGATTTGAGTATAATGTTTTTTTTACTTCTCTGGTTGATTGGGTTTTATATTCTTACTTGTCAGTACATCCCAAACAAGTTTGTGGAGGAAAACATGGATAAAGAGAAGAAGAAAGTGGTCCTTAAAGTTTCAGATGGGAAAAGTTGGGAGGTTAACTTCTCAGTTCTGCCTATTAATTTCATGTGCTCCCTCCCAATCTATTTATATTGGTCAGCATAATACTGTTTTGTATAATTTTATTTAATGGACAGTCAATAATTATAAGCATTGATGTGCATATGCTGAGGTTGTTACCACTGATTACCTCAGTAATGTTACAGGGGTCGAAATTACCGGTGCCCTCAGGAATGTACTTGCTAATATAGCTGCTGGGATTGTTGAAGGGATGAATCTTGGTAACAATTCCATGGCAGCTCTTGTAGCACATGGTTATTCTGAGATACATACGATGGCTAGCAACAAAGTGCAGATTTCCAATACATGATCAATTCCTTTTTTTTTTCATTCTTTTTCCTTTTACTAAAAAAAAAGAAAAAAAAAGTTCTGACAATTAGAATTTTGCACTTTTTTTTATAATAAAGCACCAAGTATATACTATAAATAATGCAGTCATGCACAAAAACTTCCAACAACTCGAGGAAAACTACCCTCCTTTCTGTGGTAAAAAAAAAGTTAGAGGAAAACTATCCTAATAATCTCGGTGAAAAGAAAATCAAGGCTCAACTATATTAAATTCAATCATAATCCCTATAAAATCTCTTTTAATAGTACAGTTAATTTGAATTTTTTTGCTACTTCAATTAATTAGATTATTAAATTAATTATCTCAGGTTAACAAATATATAGCTTAAATTAAGTAGATATATACCACAAATAATGTAGTCATGCACAACAACTTCCAACAAGTTGAGGAAAAACTACCTCTTTCTTTGTTGAGGAAAACTATCCAATAATTTCGGTGAAAAGAAAATCAAGGCTCAACTATATCAAATTCAACCATAATTCCTATAAAATCTTGGTTTTTTTTTTTGCCAGAATAAAATCTCTGTAAATAGTATTATTAATTTGAAATTTTTTTGCTACTTCAGTTAATTAGAATTAATTAATATCTCATGAAAACAACTTAATTTAACGAGATATACATAGTTCTGAAAAAGGCAGTTCCACAACTGAGTACTAGTTGAAAACAAGAAGAGAAAACTCTGTACAAGGGGAGGGCTTTGAAAGTTGTGAAGATTAAGTATGAATCAGACTCCTCGCAAAAGTATGAATCATACTCCTCACCAAAAGAGAACATATTTTCGTAAAAAGAAGCGAAAAAAAAAAGTTGCTCACACTCCACCACAGAGAACATATTTTCGTAAGAGGCACAGGGAAGACGATACCTCTGTTGTAATGTGGAGTCTGGGAGAAGAAAAGGAAGACAATACCTTTGAAATATTGAGTATGGGAGAAGAAAAGGAAGACAACACCTCAATTGAAATATGGAGTCCAGGGAATTCAAATTCTACGCCTCTTCAAACAGAGAATCCGACCTCTTTTGTTGTTGAAATGCAGCCGTCCTACATTAATCCTTGATCAAATTTGATAAGCTTGTGAATTAATGAATGTTGTTACATTGACAAGAATTTTGGTTCAAAATCTTGTTGTAGTGATTACTATTTCTTTGCCATGAACAGGCCTTGCCCGCAGCTTTTATCAAGTACTTGCCAAACTAATCTAGTAATGTAACCCTTTGCACAATGGATGGGAAAGAATGGCATGCAAGGTACCTTAGTTACAAAACCAACAACTACTCAAGAGCAGCTATCTTTAATGGTTGGAAGGGGTTCAATCAAGACAATCAATTGAAACTGGGCGATGTTTGTGCCTTTGAGTTGGTTGATCACTCAAAGGATGATATCACTTTGAAAGTAGTTATTTACCGGGTTAAAGAAGTATCAAATTGTCTTTCATCGGGTAAGTAACTGTTGGCTAAAAATCTCTTACAAGAGTTTTCGCGGAGAATTCTTAATGACAGCATGGGGGTGTGCCAGTCAATTTGCTGAAATTGACAAAGAGGTTGTAAAAAACTAAATCCGGTACACAGAGCAGCAAAGAAAAAGATCAGAGCAATTTGTGGGGACTGGATCAAAGTCACACCGGAGCATTTAAATCATTGGATCCAGAAGAACACGACTTCCTAAATAAACGCTTTAAGAGCGGTTGTTGATTAAGATTGAAGTTGAAAGAAAAGAGCAATTTGATTGTTGTCTTTTGAAAGAGAAATAAGTATTTGATGTTTTAATGCCCAGAAACGAGATTGAAACAAGGAAAATGTAAAGAATGAGTAAAAACTCGTGATGAACAAGAGAAAAAGGCGCGGAGCCTGAGAGAAAAAAGCACAGAGCTTGGTTGTGCGGAGCAAGTTTGTAAGATGAGTGATATCTGCCTGGAGCTCTGGAACTGATTTCTTTATATAGGGGGCGGCATGGGCTTGAAATCTGGTGGGCTTTACTTGGTGAGGAAGGCAATTTCCCTTTGAATGGTCAGATGGCAACTCCAAGAAGGTGTAGTAAAGCTTCTTTCTCCTTCTGATTGCTTCCAACAGGTGAAAGGAGGGTGGAGAAGAGGCTGGGACGTCTCCCTTTGATGTTTCAGGCGAAAAATCTTCCTTCTGGTATATCAAGCGGAAAATCTTCCCTCTGATGTATCACACAGCAAGTCTTCTAATGCTTCCGATTGACTTAAATCTTCTGATTGGCTAAGAGGTGGCTCTCTGACCTGGGTCTTGGAACCTTAGCACCATGGCCACGAAATTCCTTCTTACTTAGCCATATTTAGCTCTTCGGTTCATAGAAATATCTTTTAATTAAGAACCATGGCTAAACCGGGGTGACAAAGCCACTTGTCCTTAACTGAAAACCATGGTAAAAATCTTGGCTTGGTTCGAGCCCTCCTTCATAGTGAACTAGGTTTCACACCCCAAACTATCCTTAAATGAAAAACATGCATAAGTTTTTCATTCTAAGTCTGATTGAGATTAATTTTTGCCAAGGGACTTAGATTATCTCCACAAGACTATGGAAAAAATTCTAAACAAAACTGAGCTCTCCTTGGTGGTGAACTTGGTTTCTCTCCCTAAACTATCCTTAAATAAAAAACAAGTATAAGTTTTTCATTCTAAGTCTGATTGAGATGAAATTTTGCCAATGGGCTTTATACGAACCAAGGACCATCATGGTCTAACCCTCTTTTGGAGCCGCACCCCCTAGCTAGATCAATTTCCTTGATTTCGTCTTTTTGTCCTTAAATGAACAAAATGCAAATTTGTCTCCTGGGAGGGAGCAACTAGCTGGGCGGCCTGACCATTGTGTTTAAGTGATCATGTATGAGGGATGTGAGAGATAAAATCCCACGCCTCCCTTAGTTCAGTGAGTGTTTCACTTGCTGACAAACTCTTGCTCTCCGCCTCCTTAGAGCAAGGGGTGAGGAGACAGCTTCCTGAGTACATGGCGGCCTTCCCTGGGTATAGGGAAAGACTTAGTATTTTTAATCCATGAAATATCTTCCATCTGCATGGTCAGATGCCATACAACTCCCTTTTTTACTCTCTGCCTGACCCATCAGACAGCAGTATCAAAGGAAACTACTCCCTTGAGGTCTGTCACACCACTTCCCATAGACAGGGGCGGCATTCTAGGAGAAAATAATAATAATTATTCTGAAAAATAATTATTATTTAATAATTAATTTCGGTCCTTAGTCATTAATTACAAGATTTTCCTAATTCTATCGGAACTAGGGTGGTGCAGAAACTAAGTTTCTTCAGATTTTCTAATTAAATCTTGACCACACATCTCAATATATTTTATGCAAAGACCAATTTACCCTCAATTGTAAATTGAGGTATAAACAGTAACAATCTCTTATTTGATATTGCATTTTAGACATGAACATGATTGATGATTATGTTTCCCTTATTAGGTGGAATTAAGCCATTGACATCCCATGAGAAAGCAACAGCTCTTCCAAGAGCTAGCAATTTTCAAACTAAGAATCCACATTTCAAGGTTGTCATGCAACCGGCATACCTAGGGATATCGGGATGGAAATTGGTAAGATCTTACAAAAGCAATTTCGATTTGAGTATAATGTTCTTGTCAGTACATCCCAAACAAATTTGTGGAGGAAAACAAGGATAGAGAAAAGAAGTAAGTGGTCCTTAAAGTTTCAGATGGGAAAAGTTGGGAGGTTAACTTCTCAGTTCTTGCATTACCCAATACCGGACAGAAAAAGCCTCAATTCAATGGAAAAATTTGGAGGAAATTTGGAGAGGACAATAAGTTGCATGTTGGTGATGTTTGTGTCTTCGAGCTGATTGATGAAGAAACTCCAATATTCAAAGTCCACGTGTTTTAAAGTAGCAAAGTCTTTTAGATTTTTAGATTCTATGTTTGATTGATTTTTAGTTCAAGAAATACTTTTATTTGGTTTTGACAGAAATGTTACATATAGTTCTTTTTTAATTTAAATACTGCAAAGACTATGATGTAGAGTTTAATCAAAATCAATGCTGTAAGTTATTTCTCAAATTTGGTCATATAAAATGAAAGGTTGGTCTTTAACAGTGCAAAGAAAATTCAACTCTATTCAACTATGAAATACTAATCAAAACTTTATTGAACTCACTTGGTTGGATGGTTTTGGTTGAACTCACTTCTGTTATGCTCTGCGCTTCTTGAACAAGCATTACCCAACCTTTTGGGCATGTAATCTAAGCCCAAAATAATGATGAGCTTGCCACGCCCAATCTTCCAATGCCAAGATGGATTGAACCGTTTGGATTCCACTAAGCCCACTATGAATGAGAAAGTGAATTACTAAATACCGCCTCCTTTTACTAGTCACCGTCCCCCTCTTGAACTATTTTGCCCTTTGTTTTATTTACCATCAAACTTTAAACTTTTCAATTCTCTCAAATTCTCTCAACCTTCAAACTTTCAAAACTCAATCATTCAAAATCATTCAAGTAAAACAACATCAAAACGCATGAACAAAGATTTTTCGGATTGAAAGTATGTTTTTTTTTAAAAAAAAAAGGTAAAAAAACAAATATGTATTTATCATTAATCAAATATTAAAGATCTCTTGTTAATATTGACATATCCATACCCATTTAAATTAAATGAATTGCCAAATATTTATTAAAGGACACAAGGAAATTAAAGAAAAATCTTTAAAAAAAACCTTTTTTTTTCTCTTTCTCTTCTTTAAACGTTTTTTTAAAAAGATTTTCTTTTAATTTTCTTTTATCCTTTAATAAGTATTGGACAATTTATTTAATTTAAATGGGTATGGATATGTTAATATTAGTAAGAGAACTTTAATATTTGATTAATAATAAATAGATATTTGTTTTTTTACTTTTTTAAAAAAAAATATATACTTTCAATCCGAAAATTCTTTTACTCATACCAGATGTCGCTACTCCATGAATTTTGATGTTGTTTTGTTTGAATGATTAAGATTTAAAAGTTTGAAGGTTGAGAGAATTTGAGAGAATTGAAAATTTTGAAATTTGAAGGAAATGACAAAATAGTCCAAAGGGGGACGGTACCTAATAAAAGGGGACGGTATTTAGTAATCCCCGTGAGAAATGAAATAGTCACGTGAGATTTTTTTTTTCTTTTTTCTCTTGGGATTTGATGAACCACAACGTGAGGATTGGATTTCCTAGGTACATTTCAGACCTTTTCATATAAGGGATTACGTTACCATCCTCTACCTCTACCTTTTAAGTGCCACGTGACTCTCTAACTTATAAAAAAATATCTTAGTCCCAGGAAACGACGTCGCACTGCGTATGCTTCTCGCTGCTTTTTTCTATAAGCTTTTTCTGTTTCTTTGATTCGATCTCCTTCAAAATATATACACAATTGAATCTTTCTTCTTTTGATCGGAATCTGCAAATAGAACTCATCACTCATCGGTCTCATTGAAGCTACGTTGTTTTTGCGTCATGGGACAAATCTTAGACAAATTTCACGGTATTATGCCTTTCGAACATACTTCTATTTTGTTCTGCTCTGTGTCTTCAAAAGTTTCTCGCCTTTGAAACCCAGAAGTTGACTTTTCTTGTTGATTTGTTTGCCATGTTTGCACATCTTTATTTCTTATTTATATTTTATATTTCCAGAAATAAGTTCAAAAGGTCTTCTTTTTTATTTATATATAAAGTTTCTCATCACTCTCGTATTTGCTGCGCTGCTGATTAGTGTGTATTTGATTAATTCTTTTCAAACCATTTTTGTTTAGGGAAGGAATGGAGAAAGAAACAGATAAGGAAAATAACTGATAAGGTCTATGAACGTATTAAGAATCAAGCAGGAGGAACAACTTTAACTTTTGAGGATCTATATATTGCTGTACTACTTGTGTACAAGTGAGAATTTCTTGAAAATGATTTTAGTTTCAATTCATAAACATGCATTGATAGATCCTATATGTTAACCTTATTGGGATTTTAAGAATTATTGATGTTACCCTTTGTAGTGATATCAATAAGCATTTACCTGGGCCGCACTTTGATCCACCCTCTAAGGAGCAAGTCAGATCACTGATGCAGGTAAACCCCAAATTTTAATCTTTGATAGAAAAGACTCTATTTTGCTGTAATGAAAATGTTATGGACGTGCTTGAACTGTTGAAGAGGATAATCCGGATACATTTGTCGGGGTAACTGAGATAGATTCAGAGCCTTAATTAGTAATTGGTAAAGGGGTGCAACTGCATCTGCATCTGCATCTGAATATTTGTATTGATGATAAATGTAACCAGTTTGAATGGTTTTGAGAAAAAGAAGCTCTTGAGGTAGACACAAAGCCTGGCAAACCTGAGTCTAAGATGTAAGCTCTTGATAGTCTTCCTTTTTGCCTTATACCAAATAGTCTTCAGTCTCATTTCATTGTTAGCGGCTGCCAGGAGAATACTCATTTCATTAGGATACTTTTTAATGTAAAGCCTTTGTAGTGAGTTTGTAAACTATAAGTGATTATTATGTCTTGTTTCTTATATTAAGTTAACTTGTGCATGTCCACTTTTGAACATAGACCACAATTAACCACAATTATGATGTTTAAGTTTTAGAGCTAGAAGTTACAGTTTGGGTTTCTCTCACTTGAGAGCAGATTGTTACAGTTGGTGTAAGTCTTTGCATGTCTGATTAAAGAACGGAGAAGAAAACTTCAAATTGGTTTAAAGTTAGGAGTTTGCGTACATTTGTATCATATCTTCTCCCTAAACATGTCGTGGAAGAAAGTAATGGGTAATGGCATAAGGCAGTTAATTTGTTTCCTATGCAGGATTGTGACTTGAACCTTGATGGAGAAATCAACCATGAAGAATTTGTGAAGTTTGTCCAGAGGCTCACAGCTGAGACATTCCTAGTTGTTAGCCAGGGACTGATTCTCACTTTGGTTGTAGCTCCAACTGTTGCAATGGCAACGAAGAAGGCTACTGAGGGTGTTCCTGGGGTTGGGAAAGCAGTGCAGAAGTTGCCCAATTCTATTTATGCATCCCTTGTGACCCTTGCAATTGTTTGGTTTCAAACTTCACGTCAAGGGATTTAGTTGAATGCACTATCTTCTGTCAAATTACCTTCTTCTGTAAATGACACAGATTGTCTGCTCAGTTTGTATAGAATAAAATCTTGCCAGTTTGCAATAATCAGGAAGACAACATTTCGGAAACTTCAATGTAGCAGAAGGATTATTAATGTGCAATAATGCATATGAAGATTGTTGCCTCAATGGGTAATGCTTATTTGTGTTATTTTGGTAGTTTTATTGTCCCTCCTCCTTTTTTCGGCCTCACTTCCACCTTAAATTTCATTTTATATCTCATTGGAACTTCCATTTGAGGGAAAAAACCCAATGCATTTTAGGGAATCTGTTTCTCTTTAACAAATGCTCTGACCATGTAATTTAGTGGAAAATAAGTTGCCTTTCAATCACTTTGCTTTTCATCAATACAGGTTGGTTGACATCAGAATTCTAGTTAAATGCTACCCTGCTTATAGAATAAAAACTTCTTGTACTAACTGTTTTCTAGCAGTAAATAACTGAACAGAAGCTACATGACCTTAATGTGTTTGTGTGTGTATACATGATCTCATTTTCAAACATTTTATCTAAAGAGAGATTTTTGTCTGAAAACTGATAAGATAGTACAAAATGTTGAATTCTGATCGAAAATGCCTTGTCAAAAACTTGTCTGGTATATAGTATAGGATTATAATAAACTAGATAGCCTCTATTACATGCATTCTTCTCATTATATGGTAGCCAGGAGAAGAGCCTCTATTACAGTGTGGCAATGCTTAGAGACTGAAACTCATCGGAGGGACACCACTCGAGTGAAGACGAAAGAATCTTGGTGACAGTGACCAAAACTTGAGCAATGGAGGGTCGCTCATTTAGATCATAAGCGACACAAGTCTTAGCCAGTTGGGCCAGGGAGAAAGCCAAATCCAGGGGATATCAGACCTGAGAGTAGGATCATAATGAGGTTTTGAAGCTTCTCTCTCACGTTAACCCCTTCTAGCACCCCTTTTATGGATTCTGATAGCAATTCCTCTCATTTATCATTCTTTAAAGCAGCTTTCCTTCCAGATAAAAGCTCCAAGATGATGACTCCAAACGCGAAAACATCAAGTTTAGGCGTGATCACCCCGTTTTCAATGTACTCTGGAGCCATATAACCTTGAGTTCCTACCGCGTATCTTGTAAATTGCAAACCAACCTCATTTTCTGAAGTTCTTGCCAACCCGAAGTTGGCAACCTTGGCTCTGAAGTTCCCATCCAGGACCAGGAGGTAACTAAGTGCATCTGCTACATTGTGCACAATCTGAACCCTTTGAAGTTTGGTGCTTGTCAGGTTGAAGCCAATCATATAGAGAACCTTTCTCTAAATGCTCATAGACATGATAAGTGTTGCCTTCAGGAACACAGAAACCTGAAAGCCTAATGATGTTGTTGTGATTGATCTTCTTCAACAAATTTATCTCTGCGGAGACATCCCCTTTCATTACCTTAACAGCAGCAGCATCACCTTGGAATTGGCCTTGGGAAACAGATTGATGCAGCGCATTTTACAAATTATTTAGTTTAATTATTTCTGTTTTATTTATTTAATTATGAGTCTTTTACTTTAGTCTTAAGTCATTAGGATTTTAGTGTTTATGGTTTTTCCTAGAAGGATTAGGTTTTACTTAGGTTTTACTTTTCCTATTAGAATTAGGATTTTAGTTAAGTGTTAGTATTTAAGGGCTGTTAGCCAGCAAACTTTGGTAGACTTTTAGTTTATTGAAATTAGAATTTATTCAGAGGTTATTCAACCCTAATTATCTTGTTCCAATTCAATCAAATTTCTGTTCTAGCCTAATTTTGTTGAAGTTCTTGCTATTTCTAGCCTTTCGCTACGTCAATTGGTATCATGAGCCATAGGAAATCGTTCCTATCGTAATTTTCTGTTAGGAAATTATGTCTGGCCGTGGCAGAGGTAGAGGCAACCAACTAAACAACGAGTTGGCTGAGATAAGGAGAGAGATTGATGACTTGACCCGGGCTGTACAAGCCTTGCAGCGTCAGGAACCGGTGGAAACCCAAATGGAGATTCCGGAAGGTGACCACAAATCCTTTGAGATTTTAGATCTCGAGGATAACAATCATTTTCATGAAACTGGAATCATAATTCAAGCGGCTAGAGGTGGACTGAATGTGGATTGCTGGATCGATGAAATTGATTATGAAAATATTTTTCATGAAGCTGGAATCGCAAATCAAGTGGAACGAGGTGAATTGGAAGAGGAAGTTGGAAAAAATATCATTTTCATGAAACTGGAATCACGATTGAAGCGATACGATGTGGATTGGAGATGAATTGGTATGAGTTAGAACCTGTTTATGATGAGTATGACGAGGAGGAAGATTCTAATCTCTTTATTTGTGTAGGAGAAGATTCTGATCTCTTTGTTTGTGAAGGAGAAAATTCTGATTTTGTTTTTTATGAAGGATTTGTTTGTGAAGGAGAGGGTTCTGATTTTGTCGGTAATGGAAAAAGTATGGAGAATACTGTTTTGATAGAAGTTGTATGTGATATTGTGCAAACATATTTTAGTTGGCTAGTTGATCATGATATGAATCAAAAGAAGAAGCCAAATAAGAAGTGCTTTTGCAAGAAAAACACTAAGGATACTTTGCATAAATTAGCACCAAAGAAAATTATAAAAGCTGGTGAAATTTTGGGCAACAATGCAAAAGAGAAACTGATTTTAGTTGATCCATACATCTACAGAAAGTATACTAAGATCGACTTGAAAAGTGGATATCACCAAATTCGAATAAGGAGTGGAGATGAATGGAAAATAGCTTTAAAGACACCAGATGGGTTATTCGAATGGTTGGTGATGCCATTTGGTCAATCTAACGCTCCTAGCACATTCATGCGAGTTATGACAGAGGTATTGAAGCCTTTTCTGAATTCTTTTGTTGTGGTTTACTTTAATGATATCTTAGTTTATAGTCACACAAAGGAAGAGCATTTAACGCACTTGCGACAAGTTTTTGAGGTTCTCCAAAAGGAACAGCTCTATGTAAATCTGAAAAAGTACAGTTTTATGCAATTTGAAGTTGGTGTGTCGGGAGAAAGGTGCTATAGCGGAATGGCCAGAACCCAAATCTGTAAAAAAGAAAGGTGAATTTGAGTGGACACATGCTGCAAGAAAGGCTTTTGAGAGAGTTAAGGCTTTGTCGACGGAAGCTCCTATCCTTGCACTACCAGATTTTGAGAAGTTATTTGTCATTGAATGTGATGCTTCACATACCAGAATTGGAGTAGTTCTTAGTCAAGAGGGAAGGCTAGTGGAATTTTTTAGCGAGAAGTTGACAGATTCTAGCCGTCGTTAGTCAACTTACGATCTAGAATTCTATGCTTTGGTGAGGGCTGTTCGACATTGGCAACATTATTTGGCTTATCGAGAGTTTGTTGTCTATTCTGATCATCAAGCTTTGAAGTATTTAAGTTCACAGAAAAAGCTTAATGATAGACATGCAAAGTGGAGTTCTTTTCTAGATGAGTTCAATTTTACATTGAAATACAAGTCTGGCGAGTCTAATACGGTGGCTGATGCTTTAAGTCGAAAGACTTTATTTTTATCCGTATTGAGCATTCAAATTACGGGTTTTGAAGAGCTAAAGCAACAATATCCTACTGATCCCTATTTCAGCAAGGTACTGGTTGATTTACAAGATTCACCACAAGCTGGAAATTTACCTTTTAAGTTGTATGAAGGTTATTTATTCAAAGGGAATCAGTTGTGCATTCTAGAAGGGTCTTTAAGGGAACAAATTATTAAAGAACTTCATGGAAATGGTTTGGGAGGACATTTTGGCAGAGATAAAACTATGGCAATGGTGGCTGATCGATATTTTTTGCCAAGGAGGCATCGAGATGTGGTGAGGTTTGTGAAAAGATGTCCAGCCTGTTTACTTGGTAAAGGAGGTGTTCAAAACACGGGGTTGTATACACCCTTACTCGAGCCTGATGTTCCATTGATTCATTTGAGTATGGATTTCGTTTTGGGACTTCCGAAAACAGCAAAGAAATTCGATTCTATTTTTGTGGTGGTAGATCGTTTTTCGAAAATGGCTCATTTTATTCCATGTTTTAAGACTTTTGATGCAGTTCATATTGCTGAATTATTTTTTCCGTGAAGTTGTGAGGTTGCATGGAGTTCCAACTTCTATTGTTTCTGATAGAGATGTGAAGTTTATGGGACATTTTTGGAGGACTTTGCGGAGGAAATTTGGGACTGAATTGAAGTATTCAAGCACTTGTCATCCACAAACGGATAGACAAACAGAAGTTGTGAATAGAAGCTTGGGTAATTTGCTGCGATGTCTTGTTAGGAATAATCCAAAGACTTGGGATTCTATTATACCGCAGGCTGAATTTGCTTACAATAATTCAGTGAATCGGAGTATCAAGAAGACACCTTTTGAGGCTGCATATAGATTGAAACCTCAGCATGTTCTCGATTTAGTACCTTTACCACAAGAAGCTAGAGTGAGTGATAAATGAGAAGAATTTGTTGAACATATTCGAAAGGTTCATGAAAAGGTGAAAGCTGCATTAAAAGACAGCAATGCAGCATATTCTTCTGAGGCTAATAAGCATCGAAGACAACAGGAGTTTGAAGAAGGTAACCAAGTTCTTGTGTATTTGAGAAAAGAGAGATTTCCAAAGGGGACTTATCACAAACTCAAGAACAGAAAGTTTGGACCTTGTAAAGTGTTGAAGAAAATAAGCTCTAATGCTTATGTGATTGAGTTACCTTCAGATTTGCAAATCAGTCCAGTTTTTAATGTTTCAGATTTATATACATTTGATGGAATTGATGATGGGACTGTTTTTAGCATTGAGGAACAAGCTCAACAGTTACCAGCTGCGAAAAGTGATGTTATTGAAGATGTTTTGGATGTTAAAGAGGTTCGATCAAGGCGAGGAAATATGTACAAGAGCTTTTTGGTGAAATGGCTAGGAAAACTAGCAACCGAAAGCACCTGGATTGCTGAAGAAGAGTTGAAGCGAGTTGATCCAGAAATTTATGAGGAGTTCATTAAGGCGTACTCGTCGGAGCCGAGTCTTTTTCAAACCCGGGGAGAATGATGCAGCGCATTTTACAAATTATTTAGTTTAATTATTTCTGTTTTATTTATTTAATTATGAGTCTTTTACTTTAGCCTTAAGTCATTAGGATTTTAGTGTTTATGGTTTTTCCTAGAAGGATTAGGTTTTACTTAGGTTTTACTTTTCCTATTAGAATTAGGATTTTAGTTAAGTGTTAGTATTTAAGGGCTGTTAACCAGCAAACTTTGGTAGACTTTTATTTTATTGAAATTAGAATTTATTCACAGGTTATTCAACGCTAATTATCTTGTTCCAATTCAATCAAATTTCTGTTCTAGCCTAATTTTGTTGAAGTTCTTGCTATTTATAACCTTCCGCTACGTCACAGATCCTTTGATTATGTTAGACTCACTGAAATTCCTGATGGCAGCTTCCAAGTCCTTGAACTTGTAGGTGGTTAAGGATTCAACTGGATATCTACCCCATTGGGTAGATACAAACCAGGATTTGTGAGAATAGGCTATTGAGTCCCAGAGTGGCTTTGGTTCAGGTGTTGCTGGTGCCTCTAGTGCAGCTTTAAGAGAAGAGTGTCTGTAGGAGCAAAAACGAAGTTCCAATAGGCCAAAAAGGAGAAGCAAGCCAGTTGCAACGCCAATACCTACAAAAACCTACTTGTGGGAATATTTGTAGTTTCTTACAGGAGCAATAGTTATTTGAGAAGGTGGAGGCGGAGTTGGAGCCTGGGGTGGTGCAATTATGGTAGGCTCTGTGGGAAATATCATGTCCTCAGTCAGTTCATTGGCGGCTAATACACTTCGCTCATCTAATCCAAACATTTCAGAAATCGAAGAAATGGAATCCTCCCAACCAGCTATGTAGGTGAGCAAGTATTTGCCCCAGCTTTGGTTTGGTTAAGTGTTGGACAAGCACATCTAAGGGGAATTCTGAGTTTAACACCCACTTGGAGTTCCATGATATCGATGGAGTTTTGAGCCACCATAGCCTGGTAAGTGGTGAGACCCTGATAAGTGTCATTGGATATAGTGAAATAAGTTTGTATGTCCCCTTGATGGTATATTTAACATTGTGTTGGTAGTAGTTGCCAGCACAGGAGCAACTAAGTGGGATAAAGACCAAGGAATTTGCAGGGATTAATGATACATCGGACGAAAATTTATTGAATCTAAACGAGGAAATGAGATCGGGTTGAGCTCCTAGGAGATATGCTATGTTGACTGTTGAATCGTAGGGAGGCTCTGCCCGGAAGGTAACATAGGATTGGCATGATTGTTTTACGTCATTGTTAAAATTCCTAATATGCTAAGATGAATGTACGCTAAAGTGTGAATGTCTATGTGCTCTGTGTTTGAATGATGGAAATATGCTTGTTATGCTGTTTTTTGGTTTTGGAATGCAAAAGATTGAGACTAAATAGTGAATGATATGTGATAATGTTTGAATGGGGCAATGTTGAAATGTTTGCCAAAATGGAATTAGAATATTTATGCAGTGATGAAGATGCCATGTATGCAAATGCTCTGAATTGTAAAAGTAATGAAATTCTATGTTTGTGGCAGTGTGAAATTGAATGAGAACGAAGAATTGAGCCATCAAGAAAGCTAAGCTAGAGTGGACGAGAAGCTTGGCTTTGACATTTCAAGGAATAACCAAGCCAAATGGAGGGTAATGAAAGAGCAACTCAAATTTTTGTCCTTTTCTACATTTTTATTTTTATTTTTATTTTTTTTGTTTTTTCTGTAAGATATGGGCTAGAACTAGAAAAAAATAAATGTAAATAAATATACGGAAGAAACTTGTTTTTTGTGATTTTTTTAATTTTTATTTTTTTTATACTCATAACAATTGCAATGCTGTAATGAAAATTATTTACTAGCAAATGAAAATGAACTTCTACTTATGCCTACTTATTCAATATGAAGAAATGCAACTCTCGGTCAGATTATGGTTTTTACAAACACATTCAAATACTTTAAGAAAAAGTTTGTCTCATTCGATTCTCGAGTTGAGAATGTACTTAATGGTTTTAGTGATGCTGGTTATTTACCTTTACTTATCTATGTTGTGTCATCTTTGCCTTAAGTGATGTTGTCTATTTATGCAGTTTATTTGGGGGATGTGAATCTTAGGTGTAATCGTTCCTACCATTAGATCAAAGATATGGTAATTATACCATGTGTCTTCTATTTTGTTATACTAGAACTTGAGGGACTATCTACTTGAGGATCTGTTGCATCTTATCTAAGTCACTGGGGTACTAAGTTGTGTAAGTTTAATGAGGAACTTGGTGTTAGGACTAGGCTTACAGATTCTGATCACGTTGCTACTGTTCAGATTTCAAATTTCGATCAGACTGCTAACAATTAGATTTTAGGTGATAGGACTGCTACTACTACTATGAATTTTTCTGCTCAGAGTGTTGTTTCTACTCGGAGTACAGAGATTGATGAGATTGGTAAATCACTTCAAGATGCAACAGGAAAACGTAGGATTTTGTGGATTAAAATAATTGTGAAACTACAGAGGTTATTGTTTAAAGTGAAGAGTCCAAGGGTCAATTACCTTTGTCCCTTTTATTGATCTCCTCATTTTCCATGGTGTATATATTGCTCCTGGCTTGCCGTCAAACAATTTACCTTGTTTTTTTATCGTTTTGGGAGGCTACTTCACCCTTTTATGGGTGATATGGGCATTCTCGGATAGATTATGCAAAGGCTAGTTAACAAAAATCAATATAACTTGATTTGTATTTTTGAATTTCTTATATTAACATTTTATTTCTTGTTTTCAAGGTGTTTTGTGGCGAATGGATCTTGTGCTTTAGGAAGCAGCCACCAGTTTGATATATAAGCCATCGGGTCTTTGGTTAGACTGATTTCCTATGGATAACACATTATTGCAGACATTTGTTGATACTAGTATTTTGCCACGTGTTCCACATGTGGGCTTAAAAAAATTTTTGAAATCAATTCTAAGTTACCTATTGTATAATTTTGGTAAGCATTTTACCTATAATGAAAATTATTAAATTCGCAACACCTACATACTAAAAAAGTTTTGTAAGTTATAAAAAAAAACATATACCTTCAACAATAAATTTAGTGATCTTTCATTAGTTATAAATATAACTAGTCATAAACCCGCATTCCGCGACGGGGTTTTGAAGGGAATAAGGAAAGATTTTGAACAAAGAGTTTTTTATATTTCTAATTATATAGAGATAGCAAGATCTTAATCAGACAAATAGAACAAAAAATACAAAAATAAAAGTCAACGTGTTAAATTGTTCAACCTATAATTGTAAAGGATTAAATAGTTTAAAGTATAAAAATAACAAATTAAGCTTTCATGTCCTTATGAAAGTAATTGATCATGCAATAACCTTTCAACCAACACTTGAACAACCTCAATCGGACAAATGGACTGAAAATTATACAATAATAAATAGACCGGCAACCAAAACCACAAAATTTTAGAAGTATTTTTTAAAATCAAAACATTAAAATTGGCTTCTGAGTTCTTAATGAAAGTTGTATATCATGAAATTATCTTTTAATAGACACTTGAATTACCTTAATCAGACAAATAGAACAAAAAATACAAAAATAAAAGCCAACACGTTAAATCGTCCAACCCATAACTGTAAAGGATCAAATAGAATAAAGCATAAAAGTATGAGGATCATTTGATAAATAATCCAGCAAAAAATATTTGTTTATGGGGACCAAACATAAAAATTACCTCTTGAATCCTCCACGAAATTCATTAATCAAATTCAGATTTCAAGTCTTTAATGAAAATCGTAGATCACACAATAATCTTTTAACCGACACTTGAACAACCTCAATCGGACAATTGGATCGAAAATTATATAATATTAGATAGACCGGCAATCGAGACCACAAAATTTCAGAAGCATTTTTTAGAATCAAAACATTAAAATTGGTTTTTGAGTCCTTCATGGAAGTTGTGGATCATGAAATTACCTTTTAATAGACACTTGAATCACCTTGATCGGACAAGCAAAACAAAACATAGAAGAATTAAAGCCGAAACGTTCAGTCGTCCAACCCATAATTGTAAAGGATTAAATAGCATAAAGCATAAAAGTATGAGGATCATTTGATAAATAATCCAGAAAAAATGATTTGTTTATTGAGAGTAGGATCCACCAAATAGTAATTTTATCATAAAGTTCCAAAAACGCTCTTAACAATCAACAATAATAACGAAAATACTGAGTATAAAAATACCGAAATACCCTGACAATTTGTTCTTGGGTGAATGTTATGCATCTTAAGGCTGGATAAAAGGGTAATTCCATTTTCAACTTTAATATATGTTATTATATATTTTGACAACAATCTCATCAATAATAGAGGTTATCAATTTTATAATATAGTTACTGAAAGACCTATATAGGCTATCAAAATAGTTATATCTATATATCAAATTACATTTAATTAATTAAGTAATTTTCTGTAACCATTGCATCAATAATGGAGCTTATCAAGTTTTATTACAATATTAAATTATAAAAAAAGCTATATATACTAAAAAGTTCAGTAACATTTTATTATATGTAACTTTTATAAGTAATTTTGTTTTTAACTTCATTAATTATGAAGTTTATGCTCATATTTACAATATTCATCAATTACAAAAAAAAGTTATGCAAGTTATAAAAAAATTTCATAAATAATGAGGACTATCAAATTAACAATATCTAATTACTAAAAATCTATATCGGTTATCAAGAAAACTATACATGTATCAACAAATTCATTCACATATAACTAATTTTGGTGACCGTTTAATCTAATTATTAAAAAAGCTATGAGAGTTATCAATAAGTTATACATTTACCAACAAATTTCTGTAAACATTCTTTATAAGTTATTTTGAAAAAGAAAATTATTATATTAATTATCTCATGCAATAACCTTTCACTATAAGTTACTTTGTATTTGTTTCATCAATAATGGTTATCAACAGCATTACACATATACCAACAAATTCAGTAACCATTCATTACAATTAATTTTGATAATAACTACATTCATGAATAATTGAGATTATCAAATACTCCCTGTGTCCCTTGATATATTATATGTCCACTTCTAGAAGGATTTGTTGTCCCTATTTACATGTCCATTTTTTACTATTAAAGGTGAGTTTTACTTATGTGTCCCTGATCAATGCATCACTTTCTCTACTATCTTAATACAAACTCATCAAATAAGTCAATCACAATTTAGTATCTTGGAAGAAGGAAGAAATAATTATAAAAGACAACTCTTAATTGATGGAAAGAGAAAGGTTAAAAATGGAAGAAACTACTAAATTTGTGTGGAAGTTAGTAAAAAAACTGTATTTCTTACTTAACATGAAACAATTAAAAATGACATCTAATAGGGGACGGAGGAAGTATATACAATACCAAGTTACATAAAAAAATCATATAAGTTATTGGAAAACCTACCAACTAATTTAGCACCTATCATTATAAATAATTTTGGTTACTATTATGGAAGTTTCGAAAATTGCAATACTTGTTTACTGGAGGAAAAAAAAAACACCTGTGAAGGATATCAACATTATATATTCCCTAAGAAAATTTAGTAACCACTAAATATAAATAATTTAGGGTAACCATTTCATTAATAATAGAGGTTAGAAAACTTACAATATCAGTTATGAAGAAAAATGATACATTTATCAACTACTTCAGTAACCATTTAATTTAAATAATTTTGATAACCATGTTATGAATAATGTAGGTTATCAAATTTATAATACCAGCTACTTAAATGCTATATAAACAATATTTAAAAAGTTACGTGTACTACCGAAATTGGCTTAATATCAATTTACCCCCCTCAACTATTCTAAAAAGGACAATGTGTCCCCTAAACTTTTCTAGACCCAATATCCCCTGAACTTCTAACTTGACCTAATCCCCGACCATCACCGTTAATTATTTTGTTAAAAGCAAACGAAAATGCTAACATGGCATTTCTTTGCCCACATAGAAATACCATGTTCGTTTTTTGGGCCTCATTAAAAGTTTTAAAAAGAATTAGAAAATTTTTTTGAAAAAAAAAGAAGAGGGAGAAAATGGGAAAAAATTGATTTGCTATAATTGGAAAAATTATTATTTCATTTGATATCCCCACTTCTTAGTTTAGAGTTGCATTTTAATTTGTAGTGTGGCCTCAAATTGATTTCTATATTGTGCCAACTGGGTCACTACTTTGTTTCCTATCACTTCATACCTTACCACTACAGACTTCTCCTTTGATCATCTTCAAAGTTTTGTTGGACAATTCCATATTTAATATGCTTCTAAGCTTCATGCAATTGTAAAAGGCTATGCTTTCTAATTTTGGTGCTTGGCTTATTGAATTTCTACATTATTTGCTTAAAGGTTAAAGAAATTATAATTAATTTAATTTTAAGAAAAAGATGTGCATTAGATCATCTGGCAGAATTTCCTACTTTTTTTCCTTGCACTTCATATCTTCTGATGTACCAACGACATTCTTCTTTGATGATTTTCAAAGTTTTGATGGACAATGTCATCTTTGACATGCTCCTAAGCGTAAGACAATTGTAAAAGGCTATGCTTCCTAATGCTAAGGCTTGACTTATTTACTTTCTAATTAGTAGTAATTTTGGTTTTATAAATTGCAAAATTTATTTTTTAAAGGGTACATAATACTTTTCCTTAAAGGTTTAAGATATCAAATTGAATTCAATTTGGTTTAATAATTTGGTGGTTTTCGTCAAACTTTTTCTTTATAGCCACCAACGGATTAATTAAATAATTAGAAATAAAAAATATTTCCAAATAATTATGAGAATTAAAGTATTACAATTATAGTGTATTTATAATATCTTTTTATAATTTTTTAATAAGCCATATATGACTAAAAAGAATACCAAAATAATAATTATATTACAATACTAACAATATTAATTTATAAAATTTCTCATCAATAATTTTGGAGTAATTTGCACAAGTCAAATGGTAGAAGTTATACAGACGACACTTTCTTCACCCAATTGGCTAAAACTCTTTAAAAAAGAATTTTATGTTGTGTATCGTTTCAATAATTCTTTTTGTCCCACAAAATTTACCACTAAATCTAACTCACTGACATGTCACCAAGTTTAAACCCCACTTTCAATGGAAACAGACTGATGATCCTATGGACTCGTGTCCGTGAGAGTTACCATGCATTTGAGGTTAAATCATACATATAATCATATATTTAAATACATTTTGGTTTTTTCTTTTGGCATCAAAATACATTTTGGTTTATGAAGGTAGTATTTTAAATGAATTTTATTTTGATATGTGAAATTTTTTATTGATTGGGTAAAAGTTTAAAATAAAGTTTAGTATCAAATGATTTTTTTTTTCAATTTAAGGACATTAATAATTAAGACAGGATTTCACTATGAAGTTTAGTGCCAAATAGTTTTTTTATTTATTTTCTTGGTAGATATGGACTTTAATAGTCTCCTATTCTTCTCATCTTATTTCTTTGTCTTTTGATTCCACATAGAAGGTTCTCGATCATGTTTCCCTGAAGTCATCTCCTGCACCCATTCTTTCATTTATTTATTTTTCTTATCCATGTTCATATTTATCTGCTTTTTAAAATATTGTTATTAAAAAAATAATACTAATTGGAGTAAAAATAAAAAGTGATGCGAAAGGGATTGAAGGAGAGTTCAACCACTTTGATGGATTGTTAGAGGAGTTTCATTAGAAATTCATTACCAACGAAATTCAATATATACTACGGTAAGACTTAAAACTTTGATTGAAAATGATAGTAAAAAAGAAAAATGTCTTTACCTTGAACCAAGGAAGGTTTACAGTTGGTTCTATAGTAATTCAATTTTTAATTTTCGGAAATTCAAAAATATAAATTATTTATTTAGTATGAATAGTTGTTTGAAAGAATATAATCAAATAATAATAATAATAATAATAATATAATAATAATAATAATAATGTTAAATAACTAAAAAGATTATCAATTAAAAAAATATTATATTATAATAGTAGGGGTATTTTAGGAATTTACTAATTAAAATTTTTGGCTTCATACTTTTATATAATAGTTAGTGAATGGTGATACTGATGATAGTGATAGTGATAGTGATAGTGATATTTTCACAAAACAAAAATAGTAATAGTAATAATAATAGTAGCGTTTTGCTACATGACTTGAAATAATCCGAAATTTGGTCCTCATTACGTGTTCTTACACGGTTGGTTCAACAGATTGAACCCATTATTATTTAAGTAGAGTTTTGCTACAAAACATAGGATGACTGTCGCAACGTCCGGGTCCGGGGGTACCGAACCCTAACGTTAAACAACTTTAAGAACTAAAAACTAAGGGAGTCGCCACTGATCTTTTTTAACCTAGGTGTGATTAGCCACCTATCAGATTATTAAGCCTAATGTCAACCTAAGCTTGGTGAGGGTAACACTAAACTTAATAAACAGTCTTCTAATCAGAGTTCTAAAGGTTCGGGATAGGGTACGCGCGGGGAAGGGTTAGCACCCCCACGACGCCCGTCAAAAGACGACACTGACTAATCTAGACTTAATTATGGGTTTCTATTTTGGTTGTTCTTGTTTTTAATAATTTCATGCCATTAAGCTCTTTTATTTACTGATTATTGTCTTTCCTTGATTCTTAATCGACTACTAGGTTAAGCCATTTATTTACTTAGTTACACCAAATTAGGCCAATTACTGATTTACTTATTTATACCAAATTAAGTTAATTACTGATTTACTTAATTACACCGAATTAGGTTAATTACCAAGTTATTTAATTTAATGGTTTACTTAATTGCACCGAATTGAGTTAACCACCAAATTACTTAATTCCATTACCAAATTACTTAATTTACCAGTTTACTTAATTGCACCGAATTAAGTTAATTTCCAGATTACTTGATATAATTACCAATTTACTTAATTTCACCGAATTAAGTGAATTACCAAATTACTTAATCTAATTACCAATTTGCTTAATTTCACTGAATTAAGTTGACTACCAAATTACTTAATTTAATTACCAGTTTACTTAATTACACCGAATTAAGTTGATTACCAAATTACTTAATTTAATTACCAATTTGCTTAATTACACCGGATTAAGTTGATTACCAAAATTACTTAATTTAATTACCAGTTTACTTAATTACACCGAATTAAGTTGATTATCAAATTACTTAATTTAATTACCAGTTTACTTAATTACACCGAATTAAGTTGACTACCAAATTACTTAATTTAATTACCAATGTACTTAATTACACCGAATTAAGTTGACTACCAATTTACTTAATTTAATTACCAGTTTACTTAATTACACTGAATTAAGTTAATTACCAAATTACTTAATTAATCCCTTTTAACCACCCATTCACTGATTATTACTTTCATTTTCTTTAATTATTAATTCACTTGATTAATCTTCTTACTTTGACTCTTAATCATCAATTTACTTATTAATATTACTTTGACTCTTAATTACTAATTTTACTGGTTACTATTACTTTGACTCTTAATTTATTGGGGTACTGGACTTTTAGTGCATGGATGCATATGATGCATGCTTTTTCCGGTTAAGTGCATTTTTACCAAATAATTATACGAGGAACACCATTTGGGGACCCGCCACTCATACTGGCTAAAACCCCCATCTGGATGCTCCAAGCCTAGGAAACCCAAATTGAGACTGACAAAAATTGTCAAAGTCACAACTGATCGTTCCATCATCGGGTCCAATTCATTATTCTCGAATGACAAGGTATAATAATAGCAAAGAAAAAATGAACATGGATGCACATGCACCCTATCACTCCTTATATTCAAATTTATTTTGTTAAAGCCCCAATATTAAAACTAGGGTATACAAATTTAAGCCCAAATTATGGGTTAAGTGTTAGGCCCAATCAAGGAAACCCTAAAGGCCCAAGCTATATAATTCAACAACAAGAAGAAAAAAAAAACAATTAAACTTGACCTACAACTATTTGAAAAGCCCAAAATAACATAAACTCAATAAGAACCCTAAACCACTCTTTATTCCAAAACAAACTCTAATTTTTTAATTAATATTACTTAAGTGGAAATGGTCCAAATTCTAGAATTTCTAAGGCTTAAATCCAAATTAAAAGACTTACATAACCCCAATTTTATTATTTTATTTCTAGATTATAGGCTCATCTTTTAATTAATAGACCCAAATTCTACTAGTAATCTAAACTACCCTAATTATATTCAACTCTTAATATTGCTTAACATACTAATTTCCAAACATATATCTTTTAACTTCAAATTAATCTATTCAGCATATATATATATGTATCTACTTATATTTTCTAACCAAAAATTTATTTAAGTCAATTATCTAGACCCAAATACCAACAATTTCGTTAAAATTAATCAACAGGCACCTATCTGGCCAAAATTAAAACTTAAAGGACCGAACCCAAATCAATACAGGACCCTATTGAAAACGGAACAGAATCTATGCATTTAAATGATTAAAGTTGTTAACTTTTGGATCTAATTGATTTGAAATAGGGACCAAACTGAAGCAATTGAAAAACAATTAACGGACCACTAACGGAAAAAGGTAAGCTTATGTCATGCCTATAAATAGGCATTATTTCTCAGTTAAAAGTCAGAAACCCTTACCCCAAACGTCTTCCCCGCTGGAAATCGTAGCTACGGTGGCGCCGCCGCGTCGGAGCTTCGAACCGTCGCCGATGCCCCTCAAAGTTTGCCAAAATGCTCTCTTCCACACTCTGAACACAGCGCCGGTGTTGGTTTCTGGCGAATCTTGCTGGATCTATCTAGATCTGATCTTACCGAATCCCACACTCAAACCTCCGATCGGAATATCCCGATGTCCGGTGACTCCAACTTTCGGGTACGTAGTTCTCTTACCCTTTCCCTCTGCTTTCTATACTAATTCATCGAACCAATTGTAAGAAAATGACCTAGGAATCTACTACCCCGAACCCATTTATCATGGACCCTGACATCTCTATTTTTTTTATGTTTTTGCTTGAGGGAATCGCGGAAAATGAAAACTAAGAGGGTGGTGAAAGAGTCGACCGAGAAGAACTAGGCCAAGGTAAAGGAACTTTTCTGGTTTGTTGTGAAATTATCGAAAAGAGAAGTGAAGTTTTTCTTGTTTGTGTTCTCTGTTGCTATAAACTTCTCAAAAGAAAAAAAAAAACAAAGTTTTTCTCTATTTTTTGATTACTGGGAAAATGATGAAAACTACTGAAAGAAAAAGAACTAGGGTTTTTTTTTGTGCCTTTTTTGGGATCTCTGTTTTTTTTTTGGGGGTTTTAGCTCCTGTTGGCTTTTATACCATGGTGTTTTGCACTTTGATGGTGGGGATTCATCTGTTCCCTTTGATTCAATGGTCGAGATCCTTTCCATTCCCAGTATCCTGTGTTGGCTCCTTATTGGCTCTTCTTGAATGCTGAAGTGTCTGCTTGTTGCTTATGAATGGTATTGCCTGTGAAATTATCCTCTGCTTCCTATCAATTTCCTGCTTACTTTAATTCTTGTCTATCGTCCTTTTGATCTTGCTGACATCATGTTCTTGCTGATGTGGAGAGGCTTACTAACTGGTGATTTTGGCTTTATCTTGCACTTTGCTTTTGATGCTCGCCATTTGTCTTTTGACTTGAATTTTCCCTTGTCCCAACGGCTGTCCTTGATCTCTGATGATGCATGTCCCCCATGTGATCTCTGTATTCCCTTGTATTTAGCTGAGCTGTATATTGATTCATCCCTGTAATTTCTGATATGGCCTATTTCAATTGGTATTCTTGCTTATTTGGAGGTTTACACTATTCCTATTGGCCTGAAGCTTGTGAGAGCATGTGCTTGGAACATGCTTAAGTGTGCAGTACACACTTATTTGTGTCATTATTTCTGTTGTACTCTCTGCTTTTGAGCTTGTAATACTCCCTCCTTTACTGACCTTTAGATGGTGTTATTTTACTTAGTATCCAGTTTCAATGGCTCAGATATGCTCTTTTGATTTTGAATTGTGCTTGCTTGCTTACTGGATTCTTCCTTGAGACCAACTCTGAGTTTTGCAAAACTTGGTCGGCAAGTTCTGCTTAATTCCTCTGTTAATCACTCTTTTGTTTTGTTTTTTTGCGTTTTATTGCTGCAAATTCCCCTACTTTGCCTCTTTGGCACTGCCGACGTGGCGCTGATATGGTGAGGGGGACCATCCAAACTTGGTCCCCCTAGTCCAAAAAAGATAAGTTGCCCTCCCCTAACCTTACTAAACTACAGATTAATTTCTGTTTTAATTCAAATGGTGGCTGACTTGTGTATTGAAACTTTGTTTTGTAGGAGCCTTGCGAATAAGCTTGGAGCCGGAGGTTTAGTGAAGGGTAGATTAGGGGAAAGGGAAAAGAATTGCATCTTGTACTCCACTTTATTTGGCATGTATTTTTTGTGTTTTCCTTTTAAACAAAAATGGCCTGTAATAATTGATTTTTTAATTAAATTTTTTTGTATATCACATGTTTCAAACCCCAAAAGGATCCAGGCCCAAAGGATGATGTAGTGGCCGATAATAGACCCATGTCCAAGGGGAAATAAGGATTGATTAATAAAGTAAAATGGTCCAAAGGGCCCAAACAGAAAATAAAAAGGCGTCAATTATTTTAGGTAAAGTTTAAAACAAAGAGGGAAGAGATGGGTTAAGGCAAAATTGAGGGTTTAGGCTCATCGAAATAACAAGGAAGCAATCTTAAGCCGATACAAACTCGAGGCAACCTAAAGACAGTAAAAGGGAAAAGAATTGAGTAAAATGGCTTTGCTAATCTTGTTGTATTAAAATGGGAATTTGGCAAAAATAATGTGTCTACAATGACTAGCAATGACACGTCATGTGGGACAAAATTTTGATCAATTTTTCTGGTTGTGTGGAATTTTCCATAATAAATAATAGTAATAGTAATAATAAGATAAGATAGTAAGATATTGTTTGCAACTCAAGTTTTTTTTTTTTTTTTGGATGATGATATTCTTCTCATTGTCTAACTTATAGATTTTAAATGTGTTTTTTTTATACTTCTGATTTTCTGTAAGATATTTAACTTATTTAACTTATAGGCTTCAATTGACTCTTGATCCTTTCTTGGTGTCCTGTATTCGATGTTATGGTCAAGAGTCGAGCCTTATGAACTGCCCACGGTACAAATACATAAATGTCATACAGTTATAACTTGAGTGCTTTTGTTTTATGTTCCTCCGAACTGTAAGATTCAGTATATTAAGGTTGAACACTTCCACTACAAGTGGTGGAAAAGCTCCATCATAGAATGATTTGAAATCCATCTTGTATAGGATTTATGGGATATTTGTAAAGACTCAGTCACCACAATGAAGTAGTGATTATCAATTCCATATCTCATTCAACAAGTGGTTACTTTTCTGGGTTACCATTCAAATCGATTCATTAAATTCTATGGCAATGACAGTCAAAACTTTAAACTCCAACTTAACCAAAAGGTAGGCGCCATATATATAAAGATAATTGCTAATACGACAGTCACTTCACATTATCATATGCCAATGCCAAGAAGACAAATAAATGATGAAGATGGAAACTTTAAGCTCATTTCTGATTGAGATAAAGCAATTACGAATCTTTCATTCTTCCTTTCTCCAGACCTTTTTATCCCCTCCCCCTTCTTTCATTTTACCCGTTAAACCTTCTTACCACATTTCTCTGCTGGCCTGCCTATCGTGACTAGAAATCCAACAGCAGGTAATCCATGCCTTATTTTTCTTTTTACTTCTTCTTCTAAACTTTCATTCTTTTAAGTTTTAGGTTGAAAGAGAAGCTTCACTATATTCAACTTTTAAGAATGAGAACTGTTAAATTTTCACACATGTATTCTCATGTGGCATTAAACAAAGACAGGTAATGTTGCAGAAGAGTTTACTCTAAAAATACAAGACTCATTCTTCCTGACATTGACATCACACTGGCAAAGGCCGCAGTGAATACAAGGCGGCAAATGTGGTTCTGAAAGCTGGAACCAAGTTAGGTGATGCGCGTAGTCACTGAGAACTCAGCTTTTCCAGCTTGGATTTTGCCAGATCAAGTTGTTCCTGATCTGGCAAGACTCATTCTTCCTGACATTGACATCACACTGGCAAAGGCCGCAGTGAATACAAGGCGGCAAATGTGGTTCTGAAAGCTGGAACCAAGTTAGGTGATGCGCGTAGTCACTGAGAACTCAGCTTTTCCAGCTTGGATTTTGCCAGATCAAGTTGTTCTGCAAGATAATAATCAAGCGAGAAGGAAAAGAATTTTACTAAAGCTGTTTAACCGTGAGAAACAAATTATGAAGAGGAAAAGAAGGATTTCTTACTTTGCTCATATGATGTTGCTTTTTCAATAGTTGTTCGAAAAAATAAGTTGCCACTCTTCTGGTAGACACTCTGCAGTGAAAAGGACAAAAAACATCATATACTGGAAGAGCCTGCTTCAGTTTGGGGGTGAGGGACATTAGTTTAATGCATATGAGATTAACTTGTAAAAATATTAAAAAAAAAAAGGTGCATATCACAAACTTACTTTAGACAGTCTTGGTTTAACTACGAAAGCTAGACAGAGCAATTATCCTTGTTGGATTAGCTTAGATTGTTGGATCCTAGACAAGTTTGGAAGTTTTCTATGGAGAGAATTGAAAAATAATTTTCAAGTTGAGAGAATACAAATAAAGAGCATCTCAAATCCAATAATGCACCTACAAGAAATTCAGATACACCAACTACTCAGCTCCTCTTGCTTATTTTCCTTCATCCATGCAAAATATGGATTAACTGCTCTACAACTAAAGTGTTTTATTAACAGAAAATTATGAATAATTTTAGGTATACCAAATTCTCATTTGAAACTTCAAGACTAAATATATGATTACTGGTAACTCATCATCATTTATACATCATTAAGTCATTGAATGCTCCAAGAGGTAAAGGAGGGAAGGAGGTGATTGTCTGCTAACTGAAGATCACCTAATGCTTATATATAATCAGATAAGAGTTATTACAATATTTGCTATTTCTCTACATAAGAATTATTCTTGCTTTGCAATTGAAGAAATATCAGTTTCTCATTGGCAAACAACTCAATTCCTCAGGAAACTCTGAGGGCTCTAGGCCATTCCTTATCCTAGCAAAAGCAAATACTGCATCTTAAAAGTGACTTTCTTAAATCACCACCATACCTCCTCTTTAATAATAAAGAGAGCCATTAGTGTCTAAAACATAATGACCTTCCACTATCTTTTCTCTAATTACAAGAGTCTTCACCTAATGTTGGATTTGGAACTCAACTCCCATGTTTTAGTATCAAAAAATATGCTTGACCCAAGGACTCAATGACAATGAGCTACCTGATCTATCAGTTTCGGACCAACATCATTTATGATATGCAGCAATATAACCACCCAATCCGTTATCATTCCCCTGCATACTCTCTTGGCTCTTTAAAGCCAGAACGCGTGCACAGCATATAGCTATCTTCTTCATCAACAACAGAACATTTCACAACCCAAGAATGCATTCCAATGACCAGAACTTCCTCATAATTCCTAACCAAATATATTAGAATGAAGGAAATAGGTGCCTTGCCCGTTCAGCAAAGGGTAATGTAAGCTAGTAAACAAACAATCTATCTTCCTTCAGAATTAGAGGTGCATATGTTCTCTTGAATTGTCTAAGAAATTTGATAAAATCCTATCCAGAAAAACTAATCATCATGTTGTCATGATAGAAAAACACTTTTCATGGTTACCAAAAAGCATCATTGTTGAGCTCCTGCAAAATCAAGGACACCACAAATAACACATAAACCCTAAAACCCCTATCTCTCAGGCAAGCCCTAAATCAACAAAACACCCTTATTGAAAAAACTGTGAGCCATCTATAATGGACAATAATCATCTACATTAGAAACAAACCTACAAGTGATATTAACATAACTCAATGAACTAAAACTATGATTTCCATCAACAAGGGAACATGACCAACCCTAATTATCCAGTTTCAACTAATTCTAACATAGAACATATAAGCTAAACCATGATGAATTCAATGTCAATTAGACATCCAATCCAACCCTTGAAACAAATAGTGCAATACAGAAAAAGAACTAAAATAAATTACAAGAAATAAAGTTGCAGTTATTATTAATTAAACAGAAGCACCGTAAGCAAAGAGAAGAAAGCAGAAAACTTTGGGGGAATAAATAAACCACAAAACCGTGAAAAGGAAAGATGGGTCATTGTGAAATTTAATTAAAAAGAACATACCCGTGAAGAAGAAAGATTACCGAGCTCTGCTATTGCAACTTCATGCGCTCTTATCTGATGAAAAGAAGAAAAATAGCCCTGTTAATGTAAAAGCATGGGATAGAGAAAAAAGAACCAGAAGAAACATAGAAGGAGAAAAAAACCTGCTTGCTTAGATCGAATTTAGGGTTTGTAGAAGTGGAGGAGGGTGAAGCTGTCGCCATGGGTCGTTTCCAAAAACAGGTAAAGATTGTTTCTTGAATGCTTTTAGTTTTAGATGACTCTCCACTCTCCAGAGGGGAAAAATAATAAAGGGAAAAAAACACTTTCCTGAATACAGAGACAATGAGAGTCTTATAGATTGAATATAGTATTATATTAGCACATTTAAAGAAGAAAAAGAGAGAGAAAAGTTCTCACTGATGTTATGTAGCACCTAAATACAAAAGCAAACAACTTTGTATTTAATTAAAAATAATCATATTCTTAAATGATTCAAAATTTGTATCATAAATTGCATAAAGAAATCATCAGTATAATTTCAGATAACAAATTGCAGATGACTAGTCTATAGTTCCACCATCCTTAACTTAAATTTTTGAAGAAACAAGAAGTTCCTCCATTTCCATTGGAGAAGTGGTTGAGTTGCTCTGTTTTACTTGTTCCTTTTTTCATGTTAGAAGTACTTCAATCTGAAACTTTGAGTCACCAATACTTCTTGGATTTGCATATGACATCATAATTAAAAACAAAATGCCTGTTTGTTCTGTCTTTTTTTCTTTTAACCATGAAAACAAGAAGCTGTGGGAAAACTATACCAGGAGTATGTTATATGTGTTTTATTGCATTGCATCTCACAATTCATTACCAAAAAAAAATCTCACAATTCATCTTGGACAACATTATTTAGCTTACAAAAATGTACATGAAAATCTTATAAGGAAACTTGTCTTAATACTAATTGTAGGGAAAATTGTGACTAGCACTTTTGCCTCCTAGTCCTACTCAATTAAGCAGCATCTCAATATCCAATTCTCTACTCTACCTAGCACTGCTTAGGGATGCAGAGCGTTGAAACTCATCAGAAGGATCCCAATCCAATGAAGAAGATAGGATCTTAGACAGAGTTACCAAAACTTCAGACATAGAAAGACGAGCATTGAGATCATGAGCAACACAGTTCTTAGCCAGTTGAGCCATAGAGAAAGCCAAATCTAGGGGATATTCAGGCCTAAGAGCAGGGTCAATGAAGTTCTTGAGCTTCTCTCTCACATTGTCCCCTTCAAGTACTCCTTTGATAGATGCAGATAACAACTCCTCTGCAACAGCATTCTTTTCAGAATTTGCTGCTTTCTTCCCTGATAAAAGCTCCAACATAATAACCCCAAATGCAAAAACATCAAGCTTTGGTGTGATCACACCATTCTCAATGTACTCAGGAGCCATATAACCTTGAGTCCCAACCACATGTCTTGTCAACTGCAATCCACCTTCATCATTGTCTTCAATACTTCTTGCCAATCCAAAGTTGGTGACTTTGGCTCTAAAATTAGCATCCAAGAGAATGTTACTCGTCTTCAAATTCTTATGAATATATGGAGGATTGATGTAGTTATGTAGATAATTGAGTGCATCAGCTATATCATAAGCAATCTGAACTCTTTGCTTCCATGAAAGAGTATATGAAGTTTGGAACTTGTTGGAATGAAGCCAATCACTTACCGAGCCTTTATCTGCAAACTCATAGACAAGGTAAGTGTTTCCTTCATGTACACAGAAACCTGAAAGTCTGATAATGTTAGTGTGATTAATCTTCTTCAATAAATTGATCTCTGAAGAAACATCCCCTTTCATCACTTTAATAGCAGCATCATCACCCTGGAAAGAACCCCGGAAAACTGAGCCTTTGATCCTGTTAGATTCACTGAAATTCCCAGTTGCAACTTTCAAGTCCTCAAATTTGTAGGGAGTCAAAGATTCAATTGCATAACGAACACCCTGGGAAGATATTGAGACAGACCAGGAGTTTCCAGTGTAATTTGCTGAATCTGAAGATGCTTTCAGATTGGCAGGTGGTCTTGGTGGTGATGAAGCTATTGGCTTCCCCTTGTAACCTTGGCGTTGACCTCTGCAGAAACAGAATATAAACCCTGCAAGACCAAGAAGGACAAGAACACCAACTCCAATTCCAACACCAACAAAAACCCATTTCTTAGAAGACTTATTAGACTCTTGAATAGGTTTAGTTGTTATTTGTGGAGATGGAGCTGAAGGTGGGGGAGGTGTAGACAATTCAATCTTGGTAGGCTCCTTGGAAAGTGGAACCAAAAGGGGTGTAAAAGGGAATATAAGATCATCCTCAGTAAGCTCATTGGCCTCCAATAAACTTTTCTCATCAGCGCCAAAAGATTGAGCAATTGAGGAATAGGAATCATCCCAAGTAACTAAATAAGAAAGCAAGTATTTTACACCAGCTTCAACTTGTTTAGCAGTAGGACAAGCACATCTAAGAGGAACAACAAGCTCATTACCCACCTTCAAATCTCGAAACCCAATGGGATTTTGAGCTTCCATTGCCTGGCAAGTTGTAAGACCCTGGTAAGTATCATTAGAAATGGAAAAATAAGTCTCAGAGGAAGAGGTAATGCGATAAGAAGCATTATGCTGGTAATAGCTGCTGGAACAGGAGCAGTTGACTGGAACAACTACGATTGACTTGGGGGAAATTGGCGTAACATCACCTGAAAGCTTGTTTAGGGAGGAGATTTGGGTAGCTTGAGCTCCTAACAGGTACCCTATGGAGACAGCTGTGTTGTAAAAAGCTTCTGATCGGAAAGTGATGTAGGATTGACATGTTTTTTGCTCACCGTTACATAAAAACCCTCGTGTGTTATTGTTGTCTTTGGTTTCATCTTCACAGGCAAGCTGTTGGTTGTTTACATAGCTTTGTTGAGCTTCTGAGAATTGAAGCTGTATCATCAATGGAAGTAGGAAGAAAGGAAGACAAAATTTGGGCCAGGGTTTCATTTTTTGTCCCGTAGGAAAATCTGGGTTTTCCTTCTTTTGTTCTCAAATGGCAATAAGAACGGTGGAGATAAGGAAAGGAGTGATTTTTTATTTAGTAGGAGTGTGGAAAATGGGGACCAAATTGTGTAATCAATGAGACTTCTGTTGGTGAATAAGAAATGAGATGATGCCTCAAAAAAAAAAAAAAAGAAATGAGATGAATTCAACACGGTTTTTTAAAGTCTTTTGCTTGGACTTTTCCAAGTCAAGTTGCCCATTTTACCCGTTAATAATTTGGTTGGCATTGGAATATTTCCTCTTTTCCCACTCTGTTGGCTGGAAATTGGAATTGAATTTCATTTAAAACATTAATTAATATTAATTAATAAATTATTACTACTATAATGGATTTGGCCAAAGAAATGGGCCGTGTTAGATGGGGCAAAGGAATTTCTACTCACATTTTGATCCAATTTATATTATTATACTATGCAATTTAATAATATTCTAGCAAGCCTTTGATAAGGGGTCATCAATATCATGGACTAAAATAATGGACCGAAGTTAAACAAAATGTTCAATTCTTTCAAAGGGTTTCTAGCATACCGAAAATAAATAAAATATATATTACGTTGACTTATTTTGTTAGAGTAGTTAGTTATATCTGTTACTAACCTATGGTCAAGCTATAGTTAATCTATATGCTTAAGTAATAGTTAGTTATCAGTAGTTTGTATATAAGCTCAGACTTAGATTGTAATTCCTTACGTTTTCTGTTCATTCTACAATAACATGGTATGAGAGAAATTCTCTCAATTCTTCCGCATTTCCATTTTTTTTTCAAGAAACGGTTATTGTTTCTTCCTTTTCCCAGTTTCTTTTTCTTCTATTTTCATTTTCTTGCAACCTAAACAGGGTTCTTTCTTCTCTTTCTTTCAATTTTGTCAGTTCTTTCCTGGTTTTAATAGCAACTTCATCTTCTTGACCTGAGGACTTGCCACCTAGTCCTTATTTCATTCATCCCAGTGAGAATCCATCATTGGTGTTAGTTTATTCTATACTTACTGGTCCCAATTATTATCAGTGGGAGAGAGCTATACAAATGGCGCTGCTGTCAAAGAATAAGCTTGATTTTGTCGATGGTACAATCCTAGTTCTTACCCCTACAGATCTTTTGTTCCTTGCTTAGAAACGCTGCAATAACTTGGTAATTTCTTGGCTTGTTAATGCGGTTTCTGCATCCATTGCTCAGTCTATACTTTGGTTAGATTCTACTCCTGCTATTTGGAAAGATTCGAAAGCAAGATTTGGTTAGACTAATTCCTTTTGTATCTGTGATTTGCAAACTGAAATTCATAGTTGCATTCAAGGAACTTTAATTGTGCATGATTATTTCACCAAGTTAAAGATTCTGTGGGATGAATTCTAGTTATTGCGCCCTATTCCATCTTGTAATTGTCAGCCAATATGTTCTTGTGATCTTTCTAAGGTCAGAGAATATCTTGATAATGATCAAGTTTTAGTCTTTATCAAGAGGTTAAACGAGTCTTATTCTACTGTAAAATCACAAATCTTACTCATGGATCGATCCCCTGCCTTCTCTTAATAAAAGCCTTTTCACTTGTAATTCAACAAGAAAGATCAATTCAGCCTGTTCCTGTTAATATTCTTACTGTCAAGGGTAATTCTTCATCTGCTCCAAAGAAGTTTTATAATCAAGGAAAGAAACCATTGGTCTGCACCTTCTGTGGTAGAGAGGGTCATACAATTGACAAATGTTATAAGAAACATGGATTTTCTCAAAATTTCAACAACAATTACAAAGGGAAACGTCATGTTCATCATGCTAATGCAGTGGAAGCCTTTGAAGATCCATTTTCTGTGCCTACAATGAATGTTGCTGCCCCCCTTGTTCCTGCAATGGTGTCCCAATTCTTAGATTCTCCTTCTCATGGACCTTATCAGTTTACTAAAGACCAATATGATCAAATCATGTTCATGATTCAATCCAATTCTGCTTTAACTCTTCAAGTAAATGCAGCACTTACTATTCAGAAACCATCAGATCACTCCTCTTACGGTACCTCTTTTACTTAAGAATTGTGTTCTTAATCCTAAAGTCTCTTTAAATGTTTTTACTAACAAAGACAATTCTATTTCAGATTGGATTATAGATAATGGTGCTACAGACCATATAATTTGTTCTTTTCAATCTTTAAAATCTTATAAGCCTGTTACTAATGTTTTTGTTGGTTTGCCTAACAATACTAAAGTGCAGGTTACACATATTGGCATTGTTCAATTCAATGCTTCTTTAATTTTTTATGATGTGCTTTATGTTCCTGATTTCACTTTCAATTTGATTCCAGTAGGTAAATTAACTTTTGATTTTCACTGTTGTTTGATTATTGTATCATCTCACTGTGTTATACATGTGTTATACAGGATATCAATCATTGGATGATGACTGGAATTGTTAAGAGATGTGATGGACTTTACAAACTGCAACTTGATTATTCTGTTATGCAACTTGAATCTGCTATGTCTGAACTTGATTCTCCCTATATCCGATTTCCCTATTGTTTCTGCAAAATCTATTTCTTTGAAGCATTCTAATGATGTTTCCTGTAATAATGATGCCAATTCTGTTTTATGGCATAATAGTTTAGGATATCTTTCTAACTCTAGATTGAAACTGATGATTCCTTCTACTGTTTTTGTTGAATTGTGTGAGATTTGTCATATGTCAAATCATAAACGTTTTCCTTTTCTTATTAGCTCTTCTGTTAGTAGTAAATGCTTTGATCTTATTCATGTGGATATTTAGGGAGACAATTATGCTCCAACTTTTAAAGGACATACTTACTTTCTTATTGTGGTGGATGATTTTTGTAGATTCACTTGGGTTTTTCTTATGAAAAGCAAGGCAGAGGCTAGAATCATTGTTCAAAACTTTGTAGATTTAGCAAAAGTTCAGTTTGGTGCAGAAGTGAAGTGCATTAGAACTGATAATGGTCAAGAATTCAACATGCCATCTTTTTATGAGTCTAAAGGTATACTTCATCAAACTTCTTGCATTAAAACACCACAACAGAACAGCATAGTAGAAAGAAAGCATCGACATATTATCAATGTAGCTAGATCATTAAGATTTCAGGCCAATTTACCAATTCCTTTTTGGGGAGAATGTGTATTGCATGCAGTATTTCATATTAATCGTATTCCAACTAAAGTATTAAATAATATCACACCATTTGAGAAACATTTTAATGAACAACCTAAAATTGAAGTGTTAAGAGTATTTGGTTCATTAGCATTTGCCTTTAATCACAACAATATTAAAATAAATTTGATAGTAGAAATATAAAATGCATGTTTTTAGGTTTCCATCCTGGAGCAAAAGGTTATAAACTTTATGATCTTCAAACTCAAAAGGTCTTTTTATCTAGGAATGTGATTTTTTATGAAAATATCTATCATTTTTCTAAAGATCATGCTAAAACTGACAAATTGCAGTTGTCAAAGCATAAATCTGAAGAACAAGTGATATTACCAATTTCTGACAATTTTGCAGATTATCATGATTCAAATGTTGTTCCTGGTTCTTCAAATCCATCACAACCTCTATTAAGTACTTCTCATGCTCCTAGCAATCTTCCAACTATTGAAAGTTCACATTCAGCTACACCATATAATGTTTCTTCTAGCCAACCTATTCTTCCTGTTCATCAGGAAACATCAGAAACTTCAACAAACCCAACAAACATTTTATTACCTTTAAATAGTGATTTTATTTCTTCAAACACTCAAAATACTCTTCCCAATTCTAGTTCTAACACTCAGCAAGTTAGAAGAAGTACTAGACACAGAACCAGACCTCCACATCTTGTAAGTTTTGAATGTAATCAAGTACAAACTCACAGAACAAGTCCACACTCTTTGTCTACAGTCTTTTCTTATGACAACATCACTTCCAAACCCAAAGCTTTTACAGTTGCTATCGATCATGATACAGAACTAGGGGAGAGCAAGGTCGGCGCCAAACCGACCTCACTGACCAAGACCGACAAGATCAGTCTCGGCGGTGCGGTTTCATGGGCTGTTTGCTTCCGTCGGTTGGAACCGACCGAGAAAAGGGGGTTATTCGGTTGGTGCTCGGTGGGGAATATTTTCGCCTAAAACCCGACCGAAAACCGACCGATCCATCTAACATATTATATATAAATATAAATATAAATATAAATAATATTTCTAAATATATAAATTATAAATGATAACCTCAATCCTAAAAAGCTAAACAGATAAGGAAAAAAAAACCCTCTCAAAACTCTCGACTCTTCTCTCCCTTTTCTCTTCAATTTCTAAACCTAATTTTCAACAAAAATCATAATTGATTCATCTCTTCCATTCAGATGTTTTTCTCGACTCAATCTCTTTCACTTCTTCACTTATCTTTCTTTTATTGCTCCCCAAACCGACATATAGCAGAAAAGGAAGACACTTTCTTTTTCTGTAATTGATAACCCAGGCTCCTATAGGCATGAGAGGAAGAGAAGGTATAGCTCTTTTCCTGGCTTAGCTGGATGCCCCTCATTATACGCTCGAGATTGGGATCCGGGGTCCTATTTATTCGAAATCATCTTGGTAGAGAGAGAGAGAGGTAAATCGTCTTGGTAGAAAGAGCAATTTTACATCCTCGCTTGTGGTTGCTTTACCATAGCAAATTGGATTTTCTAAAACCTCCATGTGTTAATTGGTTTCTGATTTCCTTGGCTTGGCTTTGTTTTGCTTTCTCTGAATTGGATTGGGTAATTTTTGTTTTATCATGTATTGATTATTTTCTTTGTATTTTCAACTCTTTGGGCTTTGTTATGGTAGCTGAATTGATGTTTTGGCACCATATATTTTCTGTTGTTGTGCTTCCCATTTCGATTTCCATGGCAGGGATAGAGATAGCTTCACATATGAAATCATAATCGATAACCAACTATAACCGACCAAGCCGACGCGGTCGGTGGCATGCGGCTGCAATGAGCTGTCAGTCGGTGCTCAGTTTATTAATTCTCATGGTCAGTTTACAGTCGGTATTGTAAATTTATCAACCGCACCGACCGGTGCTCTCCCCTATACAGAACCAAGAAACTATAGAGAGGCTGCACAGAGTCATCATTGGCAAAAGGCTATGGATGAGGAATTAGAAGCTTTAGAGAAAACTAAAACTTGGCAGTTAGTTGATTTACCTCCTGGAAAACAAACAATCGGTTGTAAATGGGTGTACAGAATTAAAAGAAAAGCCGACGGGTCTATTGAAAGGTATAAAGCAAGGCTTGTTGCTAAGGGATACACACATAGGGTATTGATTTTCTGGATACATTTAGTCTAGTGGCTAAGATGGCCACTGTTAGAACTTTGTTAGTTGTTATTGCTTTAAAAGGGTGGTATTTACATCAATGTGATGTAAATACAACTTTTTTTCATGGCTATTTAATAGAAGAATTCTATATGAAACTTCTAGAGGGGTATCTACAAGGATCTAATCAAGTTTGTAAGCTGGTGAAGTCACTCTATGGTCTTAAGCAAGCAAGTCGGCAATAGAATTTAAAACTCACAGAAGCACTAATTAAATATGGATTTCAACAGTCCCAAGCTGATCATACTTTGTTTATTAAGTCTGCAAATGGTAACTTCATTGGTTTGCTTGTTTATGTTGATGATATTATCATTGCAAGCAATAACATTTGATGAAGTTGTTAATATCAAGGCTTATTTACATAATTTGTTTAGCATAAAAGATCTTGGTGAACTAAAAGTTTTTCTTGGATTAGAAGTTGCTCGATCAAAGCAGGGTATTAATGTCTGTCAAAAGAAGTATACACTGGATTTACTCAAGGATATGGATTTTTTGGATTACAAGCCTGTCCCAACACCAATATTACCAGAGACAAGATTGACTAAGGATTCTGGAATACCTCTTGATGACATTACACTGTATAGGCAACTTGTTGGAAAATTACAGTACTTAACCACAACAAGACCTGATATCAGCTTTGCAGTACAACAATTAACCCAATTTCTTGATAAACCAACATCAGAACACCAACAAGTGGCTCATAGAGTGCTTCGATATCTCAAGGGTACAATTGGACAAGGTATTCTCTTTTCATCACAAGGCATGTTTCAACTTACAGCTTACTCAGATTTTGGTGGAGGGACATGCCTTGATACTCGAAAGTCAGTCACTGGCTACTGCATTTTTCTTGGAAATGCTTTGATTTCATGGAAAACTAAGAAGCAAGATACTGTCAATACGAGTAGCTCTGAGGCAGAATATCGAGCATTAGCCTCAACAGTCTGCGAATTACAGTGGTTAGCATATATCTTGAAGGATTTACAGATTTCATTGGAATCATCTACACCTCTGTTTTGTGATAATCTTTCTGCTATTCATATTGCACAAAACCCAGTATTTCATGAGCGTACAAAACACATTGATATAAATTGTCATGTGGTCAGGAATAAGCTTCAAGAAGGTTTGATTAAATTAGTTCCAATCAGCGCCAAACTTCAGTTAGCGGATTGCTTCACCAAGGCACTTTACTAACTTTAACACTGCTTTCAGCAAACTTGGAATACAGAATTTATACTCAGTATAAATATATTCCAAGTTTGAGGGGGATGTTAGAGTAGTTAGTTATATCTGTTACTAACCTATGGTCAAGCTATAGTTAATCTATATATGGTTAATCTATGGTTAAGTAATAGTTAGTTATCAGTAGTTTGTATATAAGCTCAGACTTAGATTGTAATTCTTTGCGTTTTTTGTTCATTCTACAATATATCAGTTTATAGTTTAACATATTTAGTCCAATTAGTACACATTAGATTTAATGAAAATATATATTACAGGAAAATTGGATGTTAAAAAATTTTGAGATGAGAACCCAAGAAAATTTACCCTTAATATTTGTTCTGATCTCTTGCTTAGCCGTTTATTTTGTTCATAGTGCCATTTGTTATTTACAAAAGGTTGGACATTTTAAACGGTAAGAGAAAGATAATCCTATTTCCACGATAATTAAGTTGATAATTTTCTATTATTAAGTTGGTTCTTTATTTCCCTTGAGATTTCACTTCTTTAATGTCAGTGGTCAAACAAACAAAAACCATTAAAGAAAATTTCACTTTCACCATCTCTACTTTCCATTGTCGTCAAGTTAAAGGTATTTTGATCTAACATTCTTTCAAAATTAAAGTTTATATATATTCTGTTTTGTTGTTTTAAGTTGTTTTAAAGACTCTAATTAAGCTTGTGAAAATTGCATCATGTTTGTGAATCATGTTAAATGGTATTCATATAGGGTTTGCAATTTGAATTCTGCACTCAAGATATAGATTTTGTTTATGTTTTCAGATAATTGCAAAATAAAAAGTAGAAATGGGATTAGATAAGAAGCTTGAAATTGAAAGTGGCACCAAGATAGAAGAAGGACCTGCAGGGGATTGCAGACAGCCTAAACGCAGGTTTAAAGTTGCTGCCAATAGAACTAAAAAGGGCGAAGCAATGGACACCAAAAGGCGTAAGATTGAAACCAATGACAAGCAAGTATTAGACTGGCCAGCCAAGGTAGGCCTATTTACTATTTCTTACACTTATGGATTGGATAGTATTGAAATCATTACATTGTCACTAATTAAGCTCTGTTTTCATCTCTTTTTTTTTTGGACATAGGATGATAATGAAAGCCAAGATTCTGGTTCTCATGATTCTTCAAATGCCAATGAGGTTAATTCTTACCTTCTTTCTTCTTATTACTTTCTTCTTCTTCTTCTTCTTCTTCTTATTATTATTTTTTGACATCAATTTGTTTAGGTGAGCAATGCATTAATAATCTACCCTGGTCCTTTAAATCCTACTCCATTGGCGGTATATACATCAAGCTGCAGGGCATGGGTTTTGGTCAATGAAGATCCAGAACCAAGTGAACTTTTCTTCTTTTCTTATGTTTCCTTTTAATTGTTCTTACTTTCTTCTTTCTTTCTTTTACTTATTCATTCCGTCTCTCTTTATAGTTAGTTTCGCTTTCAGCCAAGAAGGGGATGCTGCCTTGGATTCTGATTCCGCTTCTTCTGTCTTGACCACTACTTCTGATGATGAAACTAATTCCATGGGTACTTTACCACTGCTTTTCTCCTTTACTTCATTAAAGACTACTAATGCAAACATACTTGCCACAATTTGTATTTATATATAATATAACAAACATTAAGTCAATATTACACTTTTAACTTGTAAATGCACCTTGAAAATATTACATTTTTAGAGAAATTATTTTTAAAGTATATTTAATTGCAGTCTTAGAAAATTAGTAATGGATATATATAAATATTCTGAGAAATTTTATAACACCATTCTCCCATTGGGCAGATTAACCTGTGTGAGATGAACTTCTTGAGGCAGGAGATGGTACTTAATACCAAGAGTCTCAAAAATCTTCTTCAATTCAAAGACGAGCTCCGATTTTCGAGCGCTCTTTTCTCCATAGTTTTGATGATTCATGGTGTGCTGAACACAAAGAATCAGTTTCATCTTGTCCATGTTCTCAATCTCCTTGAATAGCAGACTATGCTTTGGACTCCAATACTTTGGCTTGCTCTCAATAAACCTGCATTAATTTTTCATGTTAGTATAAGCTACTGTACTTTAACTGCTTTTAGTTCATTCCCAATAAGAAATTTGTGTTTTGGAATTAAAGTTTTGAATGTATATATTATTATTACTTACAATTGTATAGCCTTCTTGAGAGCATTGATTTCTTCAATAGGAGTTGAGAGATCAATGGTGAAATCAACACTATCTCCCATTTCAGGACTTCTTCTGAAGTTACTGATAGGTTTTGTAAGAAGAACAGAATTGGGATAATATATCTTCTCCATGTCATATCTTAAGAAGACTGTTGTCAAGATGTTCATTTCTTCCACAATCATCTGCAATAAACACCATAAGGAATTACATAATTTGCCTAAAAAGTTTCAATATGGATCATGATTGCCTTGTTTGTCAAGAAATCTCCTTACCTGAACTCCATCGATAACACAACGATCACCGACATCAAAAGGGTGCATAACAAACACGAAAATGATGGATTCGAAGATGGTTTTGCAGGTGTTTTGGAACATAAATCCAACAAGAAGCAACTGAGATGTAACAACGAAGATAACCTTAACTGTGGCAACCCCCATTACAAGAAGGGAAACCACAATTATAATCACAATTACTACTGCACTTGCTAATCTATGCAGTTGCTGGACAGCTGTTTTTGTATCATTCAAGGAATGAGCCAAGGCTTTACGCTCGACATAAGCATGTACCTGGTAAAGAGCATTTTATTGGTAAGAAAAAGGAAAATAGTCAGAGACATGATAGTAGATAATTACTTTTTGGCATAAATACCACTTTCCACCCTTAACTTTGTACGGACTGCCACTTTGTCCCCAACTTTTTTATTTTGACCAAAACGCATCCTAAAGTTTTATTTTTGTGCCACTTTGCACCCTCTGTCCGGTAGGACAAAACAAATCGATCGCGGCGTCCGACGTGGCATGCCACGTGGACAAAAAATGACACGTGGCATGTATCCTTTTGTGCACGTGGCACGCCACGTGCCATTTTTTGAAACATGTGGCATGCCACGTGTCACTTTTTGGTACACGTGGCGTGACATGTTTCACTTTTTGGTACATGTGGCCACATGTCACTTTTTGGTACATGTGGCGTGCTACGTCGGACACCGTGATAGAATCGTTTATCCTACCATGACGGAGGGTGCAAAGTGGCACAAAAGTAAAACTTTAGGGTGCGTTTTGGTCAAAATAAAAAAGTTGGGGGCAAAGTGGCAGTCCATACAAACTTAAGGGGGCAAAGTGACATTTATGCCATTACTTTTTGGCTTATTGGCCTTTTTGCTCCAAAATTATGGGGCTAAAGACACTTTGCCCCATAAAGTATGATCGAGACAATTTAATCCATGAACTTTCAGAATTCAGGACCATTTACCCCTACATCAGAGTCAAATTGTCCTCCAATTGGAAGTTCAATGGACAAATTGTTCTGAATTTGAAAATTCAGGAGCAAATTATCGTGATTTGAAACTGGACAAAATGAAACTGGACAAAATGTTCTTGTGTTATAGTTGAGGGGAAAAAGGCTAATAAGCCGTTAATTCTTCCTCTCTAATCACAACCTGAAACGAACTTCTAAATTGATATATGCAAGAAAGCATGAAAACTTACCACCCAATTTCTGAAGGAAGATTTTGAGATCTTTCCAGTCTCAAGGGCTCCTTCAAAGAGGGGAAATACGGTATGCACTTCCTCACTACGCAAGAACCTTAGTAGGTCTTCCTCTTCTATGTACCTATATAATCAAATCCAAATCAAGATAAAATCACAAAGAAAATAACTAGTCTAAAAATTAATCGATCACATTAACTTGAAAATAAACATTGATTCAGCAGGAAATTTTTAATTATTTGATCGAGGAAAAATTAAAATTAAAAAAATTATTTATCATTTTTTTAAGAAAGAAATGGATTTTTTTTAGGAAGGTAATAGATGAGGAGCAAAGATGAGCTGGGAGTTTATTTGTCATCTGAAATTTGTGAAGGGGGCTTGGTTTTAAAGATCTCTCTATATGGAACGGAGCTTGCATCATCCGCAATGTGGCTCTTTTTTGCTCAATAAAGATCAGTTTGGATATCTTGAGTTTCAACTTATATCTTTGATAGGGAAGGATATTATGCACATTCCCTCTGTGCCAAGATATAATTGGGCCTTTAAGAGCCTACTGAGATTGAGACCGTTGGTGAATATTTTACAAAATGATGGCTTATGGCAGTTTCCACGAAATAAGTTCAAAGTATCCATGCTATATATGAAGGTTTGAGACATAAACAAAGCAAAGCAAATTGGCAGAATTATATGGTTTTCACTTCATATTCCAAAGTGTTTATTCATCTCTTGGTTGGTGATTTTGAATTGATTATCAACCCGAGAGAGACTTGCACAATGGGATTTGGAATTGGATTCTAAATAGCTTGCTTACGTTATGATCAGCAAATTGAAAACAAAAATCATCTTTTTTTCTTCTTTTTTTTTTCTTTTTTTTTCTAGATCTATTCGGTAGCAAGTCCTCAATACTTTTGGGTTCACTCGACAAGCTAGAGACTGAAATGGAGAATTTGATTGGCAGTTAAAGACTTCAAGGGTAAATCTTTTCTTACTACCATACTAAAACTAATCTATACAGCTTTTTGTTACTATGTTTTGTTGGAAAGGAATGCCCAGGGCAAGTCATATAGTTCTGCTGATATCGTATTTGGCCACATTAGAGATGCTATTAGATTTAAAACTTCGCGGTTTATCTAAAGTTAAATATGATGTGATTAATAAGAACTTATGTAATAGGTAAAGCCTTGTAATTATTCCTGATCTTTGTTCTTAAGTTTTCTAGTTTTGTAAATCTTTGTAACTTGTAGGTACACTTTTTGCTTTTTCAGGATAATAATAAATCTATACTATATATAAGAGTACGGAGAAATTTTTGAAATACCTATTGTACCCTTATTTAACTTTTAAAATACCTATTATATCCTTACTTATCTAACATATTTCTAAAATTTGCCATTATACAGTTAATTTTTAATTTTGTTAATTTGCATTTAATTAAATCTACAAAATATATAGTTTTTCATTAAACAAATTACTTATATTTCGGTATTTATTTTCTTTGCGTTGGGGTTGGCAATTGATAAGAATATGGCTCTGCACTTTAATTTCTCTCTTGCAAACTTCCATTTCTTTTCTTTTTCTTTTTTTTTTTCAAACTTTCCAACTCTCCAATTCTCAATACCAGATAATTAAATGGATTGAACGGAGAGAAAAAAACGAAAATGGCAATATTTCCTCTCCTGTGGGCCTATTCACCGTTATGAGAATTCATAAAAACAAACCACTATTTTTCATGTTTTAATGTACAAAGGGGCACAAAATCCAAATGCAGTTTACATACAGTAGGGCGTAAACAAAAAAACCATTAGGTTTTAAGAAGTATGCACTTACCATTGAGCCAATGATTCAAGTGCAATGACTTTTTTTTTGGCAAAGTCATTTATTAGTATTTATTTAATGTGTACCCTTTATTTATTTATTTATTTTATGTTTTTATGAACAATATTTAGTGATAATTTCACACAGATTAATCTTAAATTAAAAAAATATAGGGTAACTAATGAAACTTAAGATTTATTATTATAAG
>AWWV01006783.1:0-47517 GCA_001974805.1 Corchorus capsularis
ATTAATTTGTCAAACAAGAAAGCTCAAACATCAGCATGCAATCATATCATATGTGGTCCTTTTAGGCATGACTGGAAAAGGGAAAGGGACTAGCTACTAGGTTTGATTTTTTTTTTTTTTACTAAAAAATAATAGTACTTGTAGTATACTTGTACAACAGTACAAGTACTTGTAGCCTTGTCCAAAAAGAGAATATTATATATGGTGTAGGTGAAGCCCTTAAATGACTTAATATACATACAGACTTTAGAATCTTCAAAATCAAGGTAAGCATAAAAATAAAATGATGAAATCTTATATATGTCATGATGACTCATGACTTAGTAATATCAACAAAAAAGAAACATCATTTTTCCTCTCCTCTTTCTATCTAATTATTACAAAGTTTGGGGGGAGTTAAATGAAGTTTGCTTTTTTGTTGTTGTTTTTCTTTTTGGTAAAGGCTTTTGCTGTTAAACAACTTATATATATAACTAGATATTCTACGCACTAAAGATAAATTAAAACTAATTAATTAATTAAATTGGTCTTCAATGTTTTGGTATATACTCAAATTAATGCTCAATCTTTCAAATTAGGGGTCTTTATAACCTTTTTTATTAAACTTAAAGCAGTTTGAAGACCCTTATATCTGATAAAATCAAACACTATACTGTTTTTAATTGAGCAATTTCGAAACTGTTAGGCTAAATTTTCAATCAAGACCTAACATTCGAGGGATTGCTCATTCAAGGCTAGCTTACACATTTAGGGCTAAATGCACATCAATGTTCTGTTTTGTTACAATTGAAATATGTCCAGATCTTTAGCAATTAGGTTGAGTCCTTAAATGAGCAACATGTCAAATGTTAGGTCCTAATTTGAGTATTTAGCCAGAATGCTAACGAGACCCATATTAGACCAACCCTAATAACCCGAAATGTTGGAAACAACTTAGGCAATCAGCCTAACATTAGTTAAATAATTTAATTATAAATATGTTTTTTTGTTCTAGCAAAAAAAGATTAACAAAACTCGGAAATTTGACACAATAAAATATCTTCCAATTTTCTATTTTCTAAAATTGGAAGGGACCAATGGTGAGTGCTAGTGGTAATCGGTTGTCTCATGGTGGCCGTTTGACATCGTTTTCGTTTTTCTGTTTTTTGTTTTTGTTTCGTTTTCGTTTTGTTTTCGTTTTGTTTTTGTTGCGCTGTCAATTTTTGAAAACAAAAACATGTTTGGATATACAATTAGGTTGTATGTTTTTAAATAAAAAAATAAAAGAAAAAATGGTTAAAAAACATGTGAGTTACTGTTCATCATTCTGCTCCTGTGTTTTGGAAGTGTTTTGGAGAAACATGAAAACACAAAATAGTTGCTTCCATTTTTTTCCAAAACACTGCTTCTGTTTCCAAAATTTTTGAAAACGGAAACAACCTGTCAAACATGTTTTCACTGTTTTGTTTCCAAAAACAGGAAATTGGCAACAGAAAATAGAAAACAAAAACGATGCCAAACGAGTTCTTGAAAGGTTTAATTCAGGACCACATTTTTCTTTTTGCTTCTACAAAAAGAAAATGTTTGAATAATGCAAATAGCTTTACAATTTTAATATTTGTAAAATTAACTTCATTTTACAATGATTTTTTGAATGCATTAGAACAACACTGAACAATTTTTTTTGTAAGAAAAAAAGGAAAGAAAAGAAAGGAGTTGGAAAACATTTAAATAACTTAAATTTGAATTGTGTTTAATCACTTATTGTTTCTGTTGTATAAGAATTTATATATCTATCTTTTCTTCTTTTCTTTTTTTTTTTGCCTAAGAATTTATATCTACCTAGATTCATTGAATAAGTATGATGTATATATCGAATTTTTGGTGAAAATTCCAATATAGGGAAGAAAATCTGAATATTCCAAAATCATTCACATAAAATTAAATAATTAATCTAAATTAACTTTTGCCTTCTTGTGCCAAAAACAAAAAAAAAACTTATGCCTTCTAATATAATATAAAGCATAAAAGGTTGGAATAATAATGGCGAATCGGTGATCATGTGTGTCCACTATATATATAACCCATATGCATAATGCATGCGCACTTTTCAGCACCATTATTTAACACTAATGCTATCTCTTAGCCATTCATTCATACTAGTTTTTGAGTATTTCTCACTTGCATACTTATTAATGATCTAGCTAGTCAATACGACATTAGTAAAATTTGTTTCACTAAATTAAGTAACATGTCTATAAACCATAAATTAATTAGGAAACATAATTATAAGCTTGCCAACTATAAGGTTGATATGGTACCATGATTACATATTATACCCTTTTATAGTTATTTGAAAACTTTCATATATAATCCAACTAACATGAAATCCAAATCAAAAGCTTATAATAAATTCTAATTTTATAGTATTCTAAATTTATAATCAAAAGATGGTTGTATATTACTAAAGGAACATGGTAGGGACAGTAAAATCCGATGGAGAAAAAAATTTAAAGCTCTAGCTATCATATAGCGGAGAATGATGTTTCACATTAGTGTTTCTTTTTTGGACCAAATTATGGAGAAGTGGGGTTTGGGTCATGTTAATGAATGCCAAAAAACAGGTGGTGACAGACAAAATATAACATGAAGTATTAAAATCTCTAGCTAGTTCATGATCATATGTTAGGAATTTCTCATGTCACAATTTAAGTAGAGTTGAGCTGGGAACATATTGCATGCATGCTTTATTATGAGCCACCAACCTGTTGTCCACCTAACAATATATTGGGAAACAAAAATCCAACTTGGAAACTCTTACATTCTGACCATATTGATATACATGATTCGACAATTATTATTATTATTATTATTATTATTATTATTATTATTAGAAATGACAAAATCACAAAAATGAACTCGAAAATTGTTCCGAACCCGATCAAACCCAATTTAACTAAGAAAGTCAACAATCCGAAGCTGAAATTATCCAAACCCAAATTTACTCGAACCTGAGAAAACCCAAGCCCAAACTCGAACTCGAACCCAAGACTAACCCGAATTTGAAATAATTTTAACTCAGAAAATAAAAAGAAACTGGAAATTACCGAATCCGACCGAACTAACCTGAATCTGAATGAATCCTGAAGCTAATGAGTCTTAACCTTGAATAAGACCCGAACCCGAAATTATCCAACCCGAATCCGATCTGACCCGCCCAATTGCCACTCTAATTATTATTTATTTATTATTTTGCCGGGATTTGAGCTATAACTATTAATCAATTAAATTCCATAAAGTATTATTCCATCTTATTGAACTCAATAGTTTGATAAAAAAAATGAAGAAGGATATATTGAGATTATTCTAGTTCATTTAAGATTCTCAAGTTTAAACTACAATTTAGTATAATTAATAATTAATATTAAAATTGTTTATATTTATATTAAGAAAATTATAATCATTAAAAATTCAAAATAATTAATACTACTATTAACTTAAGATAATAAAATGTCGGTCACGTGGTCTATTTATAAAATGTTGGTTTTCAATTCCAATCAAATTCAAAACTTAAAAATTGCAACCAAATTGGGTATTATGTTAAAAATAATAATTTTGCCACATCTTTCAAAAATTTGATTAAACTAATACGATGAAAAAATTAAAGTATTAAATAATTTTTTTAAATGGATGTTTTCTTTCGGTCTTTGACACAATAGTTGAGAATTTGATAACTTGATGAGAAATTTGTTAAGCTAATATATAATTCGTATGAGGAATTAGGAAATACTAGTAATAAATCAAAGACAAATTTCATGCAAAAGAAAAAGGAAAAACAATTTAAAAGATGGAAGAAAAGGGAGAGAAGAGAAGCTTACTTGGCCCCATGCTTGGCGACATTTTTGAAGATCCTCTGAGCACACGTCCGAGCCTCCCACTCACTGTTAATCTCCGACTCCCCATTCCCAAAATCATCCACCGATCTCGAAATCGTCGACAACCCCGACCCCTTCACGTAGTTCACCAGCCTCTTCACGCTCCATGCACTCGCCCTACTTCCCATACTCAGCTTCTTCAGCTTCTCAATGTCTATTTTCCTCGACGACCCTTTCTTTGACAACGTCCTCACCATTCCTCCGCCCTCCCTCAGCCTTGCAGGCATTGTTTTCGAGTGCCCCAGACCTCGTTTTGGACGCAATTCTCTCTCCGACTCATCCAAAGGAGGCCCCGAGAGTGCATCGAGGATGTAATGGTGGAAAACGCTCTCCTTCATGCGATCAAAAAAGGTCGCTACATGAAAAGAAGAAGCTAAAACTTTAACCAGGACTATTTTTAGTAACCATATGGTGGCTCCTATGAGAAAAGCTACGAGGCCAAGGAATGTTTTCTTGACGACGACGTCTTGCCTGTGAAGTATATCAGGGAACATGACCATCCAACATACAAGAACTAAGCCTAACCAAGCACAATTTTGAAAGCTTTTCCGCAACCCATAGACGAAATATAAGACCTTTTCACGAAGCATGAAATTTCTTTCTATGAGGAAAACTAAAAACCCTACTACCCAAGCTGAGACCAAGCGTCCACAAAACAATACCATGATCATCAAACACCATTTCCATATCTCTAAACCCCATTTAAGTGTGTGTTTGAGAGATTTTAAAGTTAAGGAACAGATTAAGCATATCATGATAATGACAAAGAGAATGAACTCGATTAAAGCTCTCTTGTTGATCTTTCTTTTCCTCCTCCGTCTATATTTGGAATTTTTACTATCTCCTCCATTTCCATCTTCTTCTTCATCTTCATCTTCGTTTTCAAACCACTCGTCGTCGGAGTCTGTGGAGGAGGTGTCATCGTGAGGGTATAAGGGCTTGTTTTCTTCGGATTCAAGGATAGTTTTGGGAGTTAGAGGGTAGGTTGTTTCAGCAAAACGAGCTCTTGGCTTGGAAAAGTTGAGACGATGAAGAGTTTTGGGTTTTGCAGGGGATTCAGAGATTGTATCTAGTTGAGGATCAGTTGGGTCTTTCAACTTTGAGTTTGGGTCATCCATGAAGATAACCACTTGATCTGAATTGGGTTTCTGTTTGTTTTGGCTTTGAGCCTCCATGAAAGGAGCTTTTGACAAATTAATCAGTCAGCTAACAAAGGGAAGCACAAGAGAGAGAGGAGAAAAGAGTTTCATGGACCAGCTTGAAAGAATGAGGAAGATCAGAAAGCTTTTTAAAGGTAGAGAGAGGAAATTATTGAGAGCATTAACTCTAAGAAATTAAACAACCGATATGACAGAAGGCTAAAGGATTTTTGAATGTTGGATGCTTCATTTTCCTCCGTTGAAAAGGTTGTCGTAGAAATAATTTCATAAATTGAAGGTAATTATCACGTGTATAATTTTGTGAATACCATGATGATTTAATGTCATACTGTTACAGCAAAATTACTTTAGTAGTAATTATTGGATTAATTCACCACTAAGTGGAGTAATTAATACAGTTTTAATTCTTTTATAAGCAGTGGAGGTAATTGTCACAATTAGGTTTCCTTTCTTTATTTGATCACACTAATTGGCTTTAGGCCAACTAAAACCAATGATATTGATTAATTAATGTTTTACGCAAAGCTAAAATAATACTATACATAAAGTAAGTGGCTATGCTGCCCTCTGTCCCAACAAGAATGATAATAAAAGTTGTTGCCCTTGGGGCCATGACACCAAAAAAAAAAGGCATATTAAGGTTTGAAATAAACCTTAAAACCAAAATCTTCTAAATTGGGATTTACTATAATCAATCCACTTAGCTGGCTTGCCCCACACCCACAAGCACTTGTGTCAAAGGTAATCATGAACTGATAATCGTTAAATACCAAAAAGCAGGAAAAAAAAAAATGATGTGTAAGGCTAGGATTTTAGTTTACATTTTCAGGTTTTTCATGCTTTTACATCCAAAAAAAAGCATTCTGTCAAGCCTTGATATACTGGGGAGATGAGATGACCCAAGAGGACCCTGTTATAAAGTTGGAACTAAGCAATTCAAAATTTGATTGATCAAGATTCAAAATAAAGATGACTAAAAGATTGACATTCAGACAAACCAACCCGGCTACAGGTGCAATCACTGGTCACTACATTGGGTCCAGAAAAACGGGTTGAGAAACAATCACGTGCTTGCAAAGAGGGATGACAAAAGTAAAGAAAGGATGAAAGATTTATTTATAAAACTGTCAGTAATCATGTAAATATAATTGTTATTTATACAAAATCATGTCCAACTCACACACAATGCTGCCGGCATGGATTAATAGTCAAAGGTACCCCTAATCCCGTCAAGGCTCTCTCCTATCGATAATCTGCAAACCGGAAAAAAACATCAATAATGTTGAGTTGAAGTGAACAAGTTGCTACAACATATTGATTAATTAGAGTGGGTTCCTTCCAGATTATATATAGGGAAAAAAAATGACCAGAAAAGCATGGAGCCCATTCGGCGGAAGAGGATGAATTCCAGCTAAGAATTATCATTCAACATGGTATGTAATGATTGAGAGAGGTTAAGTTAACATCCCTAACCAAGGTTCTTTTGCATCTCTCCCAATTACTACATGACCACAACAAGCTTCTAGAGTGAAAAAAGGTTGAACACAATCATATAAAGGCCAAAAGCATTGCTTTAGTTGAGAGACCAAGATAGCTACTTTTCTCAATCTGCAGGTGAACAGCCTACATAGATTTTATTGGACTTTCCATATGTGAAAGAGGACAACATAACCCATACTTTACAACATCATTAGAAGATGACAAGATGTCATTTATCAAAAAAAGACATCAAACAAATATGAAAAAGAAAAAAATTATGTTATAATTCCAAATGAACACCAAGCATGCCTACCAACAAAGCTTTCATAGATGCTAACAGATAATCAATACTTGTCAGTGACTTACTTATTTGTTTACTATAATAAATTAGGTATGAATCACACTACTTTATAAAGTGACAATAAATGGAAGAAACAAAGTCAATCAATGTCCACGAAAAGAACAAAGATGATCACTCAAACTTGACTTTGTTCCCAACATTTTTTTTAGTTGAATTCCCCATTATCTAGATCCTACTACCCTTTACATGAGTTGAAAATGTAGTTTGACCTTCATTTAATCTCAGGTAAGAAAATAAGCCCCCACCGTAGGTATTTCTTGAAAACCAATATACTTAAATCCAATGTACAGTACCAAGCAGAGGGATGAAGTTAAACTGTCAACAATCCAGCTTTCTATTCATTTCAAACTAGAATTGAAATAAAGGAAAAAGAAGGAGAGAGAAACATAATATTGAAGTATGATTCTCTATGATTAGAAAGCCATAATGCAGGATCTGTCAAAATTAATATAAAGGGATGAGACAGCATGGACCTTCATGCTATCGTTTCACCTCATTTCTATGAAATGCTCAAATGTGAAATGCTGGGAACTTTGGAAAGAGAGGGGGAAGAGACTAAGAAATGGTGTATTCATTGTACTTTCATCCCCCACAAGGGGTAGCACACTCTCAGTTAAGGTTTTTGATGAAAGTCTAATAGAAATATTGCTTTAATGAGGATATTTATTTAGCGACAAATATCTTTGATGCTGTTTTTCCAGGGAATAAGGCCACATCAGTCAATTTATTGCACACTCAATATTTAACACCAATCGGTTCAAGAAACTGTGCCAAATTGCAGTTACAGCCTAAACTATAGGACAGGAGTATGACTCACCCTATGAGATATCTCTGCACTAGACCCAAGTGCTTGCCTGTGTGTGGATGTGTATATGCTGTCTATAGGCAAGACACTGCAATCACAAATATTTTCTATACTGGAGAAATCGCCCAAGGGAAAGAAGGGCAAGACACTGCAATCACAAATATTTTCTATACTGGAGAAATCGCCCAAGGGAAAGAAGGGCTAAATAAAAGATGGTGATTTTTTTTTTTTTTCATCAAGCACCAAAGAGCCCTAGGATCAAAACCACTCTTAACCAGATTCTCGATCTCCTATCTTAAAGGCTAATGAGAGGAAGATCATCCAAAGATGACTAATGACTATAGCAGCTAATATAACCAACAAAATTTGTCTTATGATTTGCGAAAGAAGTTTCAAATGACCTTTTACCTGACTTGCGTCATTATGTTTGAGTCTACATGGCGCCTCAAGAAAGACCATTCTTTACATTCTATGGAACAGATATATCTCAAGCTAATTCATCTACTCTCCATGGTGGATTTATCCACCATACCACGATTATGCAGTTTCCTTCAAACAAAGGTATTTAGTCTCATGTTCACTCCATATTTTTCAGTTAAGAGCTTACTTCATATTCTTATAAGGTTTCTAATTAACCCAACTTCTTCTTCATAACCATAGAAATTTGGAAAACTAGTAGTTCACCACAGCTATACTCAACAAGGCTAAGATATTACATGCAAATATTAGGATTTAGACAATCACCTTCTTCCATAATGTTCAGAACAACAACTAGCTTAACCCCCAATACTCCATTGTGTTCAGACCCTTTTATCAGAATACTTTACCAATTCAAAGAAATTAAGATGGATATAGAACAAGAATATTTATAGACCTAACCTTGAATACCAATTTTGAAGGGGAAAAAGTCCAAATGAGGAAAAAGCAGAAATAAATGAAGCTCCAACCCAAGGTCCAAATCATCATAACTCATACGATATGTTTAATAACAGAACAAATTATTGCAAAATGTGAAAGAGACTAGAAAAAACGTAAAAGATGTCAAACTTACTTATACATACAGTACTTGTACTCTTGGCTCCTTATAAAATCTTTCTCTCCTTCTTCAAGCTGCAAGATGAAAAAGTCAGAATGATAAAACCATTAAACCAGACGATATAAACAGATATGCAATAGAGACCCACAGCAAAGCAGGATTTTACATACCGGATCACTCTCATATATAAGCTCATAGCAAGTGGGAGAAAGACACTTCAAAGCACAATTCTCCTTTGCTATTGAAGAAGATTTACATTGCTCACCCCACAATCCACTGATTGAACCACCATACAACACAAAATATAATAATCAGACCAAGCAGAATAAAAGCACCCAAAAAAAAAAACAGTATACTTGAAAACTACAAATTTCCTTATGTCATTTTCTTCAAAAAAAAATGAAAAAAAAAATGATGCAAGTCCCTCTGAAGAACGGTTTTAGGGAAAAAGTTAAAAGTTGAATCGAGATAAAATTTTCAAAAAATCAAATAAATTCCATTAAAGATGCCAATACAATAATTGTGTCCGAAATATAATCCAATACTAAGAAAAAGCATAGATAATAATAAAACCCAGATTTGTTTCACTCTAATTAAACAGAAAATTCAAGCCAATTGAACAAAAGTAGTGAATATATATATTAAAAAAAAATTAAACCCAAGGAGTAGAAGGGAAAAAAAAGCTCTGGCCAAAAAAAAAAAGAAGGGCAAAAAAAAGCACCTATCGATATCAGCATAGCATTCACCCTTCTTTTTCTTAGTTTCGGCATCCTGTGAATTGCCATGACAAAAACATAAACCCAGGTCAGGAAACAAGACAAACGAAAAAAATTATCCCAAAAAAATGGGAAACTGGAAAGATATGGGATGTACTCACCGTGATGGGATTCCGAGACTTGGCGAGGACTGAAGGAAGGAAATTTGAAGATGATAACAGAATTAACAATAATAGAATGTAAAGTAGAGGAAGAGTATAGTTATTAGACATTGATTTGTCTTTGTAATTTGTTTCAGCTCGTAAAGTCGAACTCTAAGGAGGGGAGGTAGTTAAAGTATATGGATGTCTAATGTCTTTGAAGTGGTGTGAGGTGTCGATGTAGAACTTCTGAATGCTCAAAAAAAAAAAAAAAACTACCGTTAAAGATTAGTTGGATTTTTGGATTAATCAAACATAACAAATTGTTGGGCCCGATTTAAACCAGCCCAAAATAGTTATCGAGATTTAACTCTAGTAGACTCACACACCATAACCAGATGCGCAAAACGGGTCGGATCCGGATTAGATCTAATTCTAGGAGACTCGCACACCATAACTAGGGATGTCAATGGGTCCTGAACCCGGTGGGAAACCCGATTCCCCACCCCGACGAGGACCGGGATGGGGAGCATTTTCGGGGAACGAGGACGGGGAATGGTCCCCCTGCCCTGGACCCGGCTCCGAAATATATATACTATTTTTTTTACATAAAATATATATACTATGTATATATATATGTTTTTTTTTACAACAAAACAAGAATATTAATATATATGTTAAATAAAAGAATTACTAAGTCACATATGTTTTACTAATAAATAATAATATATACTAACAAATAATATTTACTAATTTTGCTTAAAAAATTAATTGTAATATTCGGGTACGGGGAATCCCCGTCCCCGTCGGATCCCCACGGGGATGGGGACTACATTTCATTCCCCGCCGGGGATGGGGACGGGGACGGGGATAGGGTTGTGAAGTCGGGGACGGGGATGGGGAATACTCCCCCCGCACATTCCCCGTCCCGTTGACATCCCTAACCATAACCAGGTACGCAAAACGGGTCGGATCCGGATTAATCAGGGCAAAACCCGTCCTGAATACCGGATGGGATTAAAAAAAAAGTACTTAAACTTTTTTTTTTGAAACTTAAACTTTAAGGTAGAATAAAAGGACTTATTTTTGGACTTAATTTATGGAAAATTACGAGGGTTCAGAATCTACCTATATCAGAATGACGTTAAAGGATTCAATGGAAATCCATTTTCTCCCCAATTTTCCTGCTCAGTGAAGAAGTGAAGTTCAAAATGATAAAATCCAATGATCCCTAAAAGGATAAGTTAACCCGCTGCAGTTTTGTATATTCTTTAGGTACATTAAAACGGTCACCGCTTTAATTAACTACAAAAATGTCTTCACAATCAGACTTCATGACAAATATTTTTTGACAGCCCTTTTGGCATTACAAAAGAAGCATACTGTTCCAATTCCTTTTATCAAAGACCTATTTCATGGCATACACAGGTTATACGAATGACATTCCAATATACTCAGAACAATTCCATCTGCAAATAATCTGCTTTCAAATCAAGCACAGTAGTTGGCCAAAAAAAAAAAATCAAGCACAGTAGATACACATAATTCTTACAATTATCATTACTCCATATCATTGTTTCAATGATCAGGGAGTGGGATGTGTTCTGTGAAAACAAACCGTTTGGTTGCACGGAAGATTTTAGCCAGCTGCAAAATTACAGTTTGAGATGCAGTTGTCATTGGTGAAACAGAATCCGGAAGCGCAGGCATACATTCAGGATGAAATTCCTTCTTGTTGAAGGTTTGATTGAATAATGTCAATACCGCACGACAAAAAATATATCTGCAAAACAGATAAAACAAAGCTTTTAACCAATACCTTACTACAACACGGTCTTGGTTTCTACCCAACTGCAAAACTTGAAGGAGATGGAAAAATAGAACCTCTGGTAAATGCATGCCAAAGCTGTTTAAAATTATTGCAACTTGCAAAGAATTTAGCTTATTCTAGAGAAAGCGGGAATACTCGATGATGACTCTTTGTCCCTCAGATGAACAGATGAAATGCTGAGTGGCCAAAAGTCCACCAGCAAGTGCCATTTCAAATGTTGTGCAATTTATAATATTTACATAGTCATGCCACATTGTGGAAGCATGCTTCAATTTAATAGTGCAGCGGGGGTGGATGTAAGGAAAAAAGGAAGAAGAAATCCCAATAAAATAAAGGAATATCTAACAAGTTTTTCAAAAAATTGAAAAATGAGACTCAATATGTACAAGCACATTATGAAGAAAGGTTCTCACTTCTCAATAAAGTTAAGACAGGAAAAACTTTAATGCAGATATTTTTTGGGGTCAAATTTCAATGAAACCAAGAAACCTTTTAGAATGTGCATCTCCAAATACGTCAACCCTCACAAAAGGATAAATAATACCTCAATAGAACCCGTCGCAGGAATGGATCTCTAAGAATTTGTGCCCACACAGGATCAAGGTTATCTGATGTTGCCAATGTCAAGCCCCAGTCACTCAAGGATGAAGAAAGCAGGCTTTCAGCATGCTTATATGTGTCCTGAGCATTTTCCTTTGTTAATAATGCCAAACAAAATAACAGGACATAAAAGCATAAATATATATTTTTGGCTATGAGAAGATTTGTTTCTTACGCACCATTTCTACATCAGAGCTTGAAATGCCAAGCAATAGACAAAAAGCCTGCAGCGGCGCTGTTAAGAAAATGGTGAAAAGGCTACCAATTGAGTGGCGGGAGGAATCAGTAGCACCAATTGGAAATGAACAACTAGGGGATAGAAGCAATGCAGCTCGCTCCCCTTTCTCAGCTCCACTAATAGCCTGCACTTGTTTTATTACGAGATGAATTTTGGCATGATTCTACCAAGTAACGGAGGTTATCGGATGTATGATTTTTTGGCCGGGGAAAAAGAAAACATGATTCTAAATTATCCAAAAGAAAGAGTATGATTCTAGGAAATCATGCACGCAACTCAAAAGATAACAGCATATATATAGTCATCAAATTTCCTAAAAATTAACTATTGAAAACACAATGATTCTTTCTACATGAACAAAATAGACTATACAAAGGCCATTAAACAAATCTCTCATTTTAGCACACGCGAGATCTGAGGCATCTATTGGCCTACACACTGGCTAGAAAATCAGCATGCATCATACACAAAGAAGCTGCATGCTAACGTTCTAAGCTTCTTTCCAAGACATTGGTTAACTCACGGGCAGTCAATTAATCAATCATTATCAACCAAAATGGATAACTTATTCATGCTTGACGTGTTACATGCCTTAAATGCAACATCAAAATTTTACTAATACTACCAGTATTTTTTTTATATAGGGGTTTGATTAGTCAAAGAATCAGTTCACATCCAAAATAGGGATCTTCCTTGAAAGCAAAACTTTCATGTATACCATAATGCTTTATCAAAAAATCAGATTACATCCTAAATGGTAAGCATTCTTAAAAGCAAAGGTTCCATGTATCCACCACAATGCTTAGTCAAAAAAAGAAAATCACATTCAAAATAGTAACCTTGAAAGCAAAGCTTCCATATATCCACCACAATGCTTACTTTGGGCTTTTTTTTGCTTCAATCTCCTTAGATATCAAATTAATCAAACTAACCTAGGAGAATGTGAAAAAGCATAATTCAAATCGAACTATGGAAAAATATATTTGGACAATATCCCATATCTTTTACACTGGATTGCACCTCATTATACCAGACAACAATTAACTACCTCCCGTTTAAGCTTAACTTGTGGTACCCAATACCCATGCATTCTTGTAAAGCGCAGATAAATAAGTAGAAAATAAGAATTTATGCATAACTCAAAAATATTCAAAGTTACGACTTACAAGACAATAAGATTTCAGCTAAGTAAAAACTTAGAATTCTCTGAAGAAATGATAAGCTGATAATAATATGTAGCCCCACAGTTAACCCAAAGAAAAAGCCTAGTGTAAATTATGGAAATGCCTAGCATGAAGAAGTATTACTTTAAAAATTTAATGGTTGAGACACATACCTTAAACACCTCACTAGCATCACTTTCAATTATTATAAAAAGTGGTCTTCTTGTGAATGGAATTAAGTCACTGGGGTAAATGCAGTTCGATCCTAGAAACAAATTATTAAATGTCAGGATAAACAATTACAATCATAGCAGACATAGTTGTAATATCTAGAATATTACACTCTAACCTATGAAAAAAATCAATATCATATTATTAGAGGCCTGACGTGATTCTAAAATGGAAAACTAATAAGACCAAATAGACATTAAATTTAAAAATAATTCATGAGGACCAGTCACCCCAAAAGGATTTGGAAGTTAAAGTGTTGCAAGAAGAATATTTGTAAATCATGCCAACAATATGCTTGGCAAGTTTGTTGATTAATGTGGAAAACAGCATAGATGATGCAAATCATTTTTTCCAGATGCTTTGGCATGGTTGATATATACCACTGTGTACAAACTACAAACCAATCTCTAGAATTATCTAATACTAACCCAATAAAAAATAACCTAAAAACTAATGGAACAAGAATGCTTGAATTAGTAAATCATGAAAGTCACTCAGGAATTATTTTCATGGCTCATGCAGTAGCTCAATCACACATGTTTCACGGATAAATCCTTACAAGGATATCAACTAGCTGGCAACCTTTTGTCATGTACAAAATGAAAGATGCAAAGAAAATTTAAGTTCATCATAGATAAGGACTATGACAAGATGCAAATTAATTATGCAATCTCTTCACTTCATATCAAAAGTATGGATCAGGCTATCACATAAAGCTGAAAAATGAGCACAACATCTGATTAGATGTATGAGATCTACAAGTACCTCCAATCCCACGATTACCAAACTGCAAGCAACCATTGTTGAAATCAATGCAATCTCCTTTACTTTGACAAGCAGAAGGGTTTGGGCTATCACTTAGTGAGCTATAAGATGAAGTGGAGGTTCCATCTGATTGAATCGAATGAGACTGAAAGTCCCTAATAACATATTCTATTGTGTTGCTACAGGTTCCAGAACCTGAGGGAGACAAGGCTTGTCCCATTTTTCCTGAAGCATTTTATAGTAAGAAGCATAAGCAGCTGCGATTCTGATAATTAACTTGAGAAAGAATGGTCAGCATGAGCCACAACTGAATACCTGAAGCTGACAAATATATTAAGAGAACACCATCTGGGGGTAGCTCTTCACAGATTGTTGCCAAAACCTGCCAAGAGAAAGTACAACAGTGTGAAATATATCATAGAGCAAGAAAATTAGTTAACACACCAAATTTTATACATAAAACCCCTTATTCATTGTTGGGTTTGGCAGATAAGTTACATACGTAAGCAACATGACTTCTAAGTACATATGTTTTACTATTATGCACTGACAAGAGAGAAAGACATGTAAGCATCTTATTGACATACAAATGATAGTCCACTAAGGTAATAAACTCCAATTTCTTCAAATAAATTACAAATAATCTCCATTTAGAAACATTATTAGCTAAGACAAGATCATGCATCACCAGCATTTATTTCAGTCATAACTACTAAACCTATTCTTTTACCTTCTTATTTTGTAATATACCATTCTAAAGCACACCAAGACTACAACCTGATTAACACCTAACCAAAAAGGTGATAATTCAATACGTACTGCTATAAAATGTGTCAGTGATGGACGATATAATACAGCTTTCCGTGGGTTAGGTGGCAGAGTGGGATCTGCAATATCTTGGGAGTAATTAGCTCGACTAGGTCCTAAGGCTTCATTCTGATCACTTTTACCACCAGTTGACTGGTAAAACGAACCACTGGGCTCCCACTCCAGGCACTGAAGCATCCTAAAGGTGTCGAGTGTGAGCTCTGAAAATTTGATCTGATCAAGAATAAACAATAGGAAAAGATAGATTACAAACTATTTTGTTTAATGTATGATTATGAAGAAAACTCCTCTAAAAACAACTATAAATATGCAGCTTTTACCATTTATGAGGGATAAAGAAGAAGAAAGAAGACCTTAATAGCTAACCTCATTATGATGGTAGCTGCTCAGAATTGCATCTCGTAATCTTAAATTCTTCCGAGCAGCAGGTGCAGCTACCTGAGGTAGAACATCTGGATGGGGGTCCAGTACGAGACTATACCTTAAAGGCCTGATATTCATAAAAGCTGTATCAGCTTTTAAAAATCTAACTATCTCCTGAACGACCAGCTTCCATTCTTTAAACTCAGTGTCCTGGACAGAAGATAGGCTGAAGATCATTAATCTGTACACAAGTAAATGCCAAAGCAACTTCATTGACATTTAAAATGTTGAACTTAATAGGACTAGAAAATTTGGAGGCTCCTCGATTATGTGTGTGTGTGTGTAAAGTCTACCTCCTAAAGTAAAACTGTTGGCCAAGCACGGGAACCATGAACATGAATTTAAGGTTAACATTGCATGACATCTGCTTTCGAACTTTCACCAATCATTTGATTTTCAGTGAATTTTTCGTTAAATTGAAAATAGACCAATTGCATACCAATAAATAAAAAGGGAAGGGAAGGGAAGAAGATGAAGGAACTATTTAACATTCAAACATTCATTCACATCAAACATCCAATCATATGCACAATACTCTTTCACTGTTCATGGCATGATTGTTCTACTTTCAATTTATTCACATCAAACATCCAACTTACTAACAATAACAATTTCCTCCATTACAAAACTCAACACCCCCCCCCCCCCCCACCCCCCAACACACACACACACACACACATCTTCCATTAGTTGTACAATGGAAGCCATGCAAATATTATGCATCCACGGTAAAGTCATAACTATCACTCGGCATGGAGCGGGAAAATAAAACAAAAACATTAAAAGACCTGGAAAGTCTTCTTGCATTCATCAACCAACATCTTCAGCTGATTAACTAATTGATGCACCATCTCTCTACGGTTCAAAACAAAACACACCATCAAAAATCTAGCAAGGAACCTCAATTGTTTATTGGCAAGATTAAAATCCTGGCACAATCCCTCTTTAAAGTACTCCCTCGTCAATACTGCTTCATAGAAGATATATGCCTCGGACAGATAACTTGCTTCACTCGTTCGCATATATTGCCCATAATATAGTTGAGCAATTCGAGAAGCAATCTCACCAATCTCCCATCTCTTAAGCCCTGCTTCCACTAGCTTCTGTCGATTCTCCTGTTGAAATTTCCACAACTGTGTGTAGACCTTGAATACCTTGTAAAAGTATGTATCATACCTAATGAGCAGAAAAACCAAACATTCTAATTTCATTATTCAATTTTCTGTGAAACAATTTTCAGCAAATTATGGAACAATAGAGAACCCCGCACTCCCTTTCAGGCTATAAATTATTGCTGGATTAATCCTTTTAGAAGTTATTTTATACAAATGCTTTTGGCTTCCTAAGCAATTGCAAAAATGCAAAAGCAAGTGGTAAGAGAAAAATCATTATTGATAGGGGGAAAAGGAGCAAATGACTAAAATGTTACATGATATGAACTTAAATCACATATATTTTCTTTGGAAAATTACAACTTTAACTTTTAGTTCATCCCATCATAATTCAGTTCAATTTAACATTCAAAAGCATTCCTGTCTTCTCTTTTGTTTTACCAAAGTAACAACTTCATGAAACCTTGAAAAACAAATGTAAGATGAAAGTTTAAGTTTATATACTCCCAGAGTTTGCTGAAAATCATAAATAAACTATTTTCATCTCCCATTTAATCAATTATTATAGATTTTAAAATTATCTTTTCTAATGTACAGAAAGCAGCGAATTTCAAAGAAAGTAAAATTTCCCTCCTGATTTTCAGAACATAACTAAAAATTAGTAATAAAAAGAGGGGGGGGGGGGGGAAGGAAAACCTGTTGCGTTCATAGTAAGGCAAGTCTTTGATCTTAGAGAACTTCTTATCAGCTTTATCCACCAATGTCCAATACCTCTCGCTCACCGGAATATTACTGTTATTGATATTACTGTTGTTCATTTGCTGCTGCGCCATTTTCTGTCCTTTTTTCCCCTTATAAATGCGAATTTGTTTGCTTCTTCACATGGCCGCGACGTTGTTTTGGTTGTTTTCCTATTTTCCGATGATCTAGTCAGCGGAGGATGGATGGAGTTACTGGGAAATTCAGGTGGGCATAGAACAGAGAATGGATAAATTGACCAGGACTTCACCGGAGCTGGAGGCTCGTGCTTTTATTTTAAATATTTATGAATTGTTCTTGGTGGATCATCGGGCTGACTGAGTAGCAACCGAGTCTGAGTTGGATGTTTTTGTTTTGGTGTGAGAGTGAGACTACTCGATCTGTCTCTGTTCTTTCTCTTTCCGGCTCCGCTAGAAAAGTTGATGGACTCAAGCTAACTCTTCACTCTTCTTTATCAAGGCCCACTAAGCCTTTGGAGTTTGGGCTATAGATCCAAACAATTACAATTTCAATTTTCAGTGACAAAAAGAAAAAAAAGAACATGAGTTATAATTATCATTCAACGTGGTATGTAATGATTGAGAGAGGTAGAGTTAACATCCCTAACCAAGGTTCTTTTGCATCTCTCCCAATTACTACATGACCACAACAAGCTTATAGAGTGAAAAAAGGTTGAACACAATCATATAAAGGCCAAAAGCATTGCTTTAGTTGAGAGATGAAGATAGCCACTTTTCTCAATCTGCAGGTGAACAGGTTTCAAGGTATTCCTGAAGATCAATTCATGTTAAGAACCTTTCCGTTCACTTTTATGGACCGAGCAAAAAATTGGTTGTACCTCCTACCCACTGGTTCAATCACATCTTGGACGAACCTTAAGAAGCTGTTCTTGGAAAAGTATTTTCCTGCACATAAAGCATCAAGCATAAGGAAGGAGATTTGTGGAATTAAGCAACACCATGGAGAAACAATGCATGAATATTGGGAACGTTTCAAGACACTTTGTGCGAGCTGCCCCAATCATCAAATCAATGAACAGTTGCTGATCTAGTACTTCTACGAAGGATTACTACCATTTGACAGAAGGCCCTACAAGAAGAATTAATGAAGTTTCTACCTATTCCACCTCATTGGAGCAACAACTTCAAGAAACGAATCAGCAAATCGCTATGCTCACTGATTTGTTTCAAGCGAATTTTTCAAGTGTGCCTAGGGTTTGTGGTATTTGTTCTCAAGGACACTATACTGATAAGTGCCCTACTTTGGAAGACAACAAGCAAGGAGTCAATATTGTGGGAATATAAGGAGCTTATCAAAGGAAGCCTGAACCTTATTGGAGACATGAGCAACCGAGTCAACAATATGGGAACCAAGGTAATTTTCAAGGAAGGCCAATGAATTTCCAAAGACCTAATTTTCAATCTTCACAAGTTATTTCCATCGAGTTACAACAAATCAAAGAAGCTATGGAGATGATGAGAAAACAAATTAGTCAACTGGCTAGTGATATGAGTGATCTCAAGACACAAGGTCAACAAAGGAATCCATCGCAACCAAAGGTACCTCTTAGAGAGAATGTTAGTGCAATTTCTTTAAGGAGTGGAAAAGAGTTGAAAGAACCCTATCCAACCCTTGCCGCACAACAACAAGCTAAAGGAGAGCCGAGCTATACCAAGGAAGACAAATCGCAAGAGCCTGTTGAAATCAAGATTGAAGATGAACCCAATAACAAAGAAACTGCGCCGATTGAAGGTTCCAACAAGGAGAATGCCGCAATCAAGCCTAAGGATCAAACCGATTCCAACCTAATCCCTTTTCAATCAAGATTGAAGAAGATAAAGAAAGAAGATGATGATCAAGATATTTTGGAGATACTTCGAAAAGTTGAGGTCAACATCCCACTTCATGATGCCATTCAACAAATTTCGAATTATGCAAAGTTCCTCAAGCAACTTTGTACCAACAAGAAAATGTTACAAGGTAAGGTAAGCGCTGGAGCTAATGTCTCTGCTGTGCTTCAAAAGAGTTTACCTCCTAAGTGCAAAGATCCAGGTACGTTTTCTATTACTTGTTCTATTGGAAGAAGAATTATAGAGAATGTGATGCTTGATTTAGGTGCCTCTTTAAGTGTGATGCCTTATTCTTTTTACAAATCTTTAAATCTTGGTTCTTTGAAGAACACTGATGTTATTTTGCAATTAGCTGACGGATCTTTGGTTTATCCCAAAGGTGTTTTAGAGAATATCTTAATTAAAGTTGAGCATTTGATTTTTCCTATCGACATATTCATTATGGATATGGAGTATTCGAAAGATCAATGTCCTCTTTTATTAGGAAGACCTTTTCTAAAGACTTCTCATACCAAGATTGATGTATTCAATGGTTCATTGACCATGGAATTTGATGGTGAAGTCATCCACCCTAGAATTTCATCTCAAGTGCCTTTGAAATCTAACAATTTTGTTTATGTTATAAGTTCTAAGTGTGATTTTTTTTTTTTGCTACTAAGGAACAAGAAAATAAATCAACAAAGAAAATTAAAAACGTAACACTCCTCTACCTGCTCGATCATCCTCCAAAAAAGAGGAAATCGAGTCAGGGGGTTCCTCAAAAAAACTTACTCCATTCGGTGCCGAGTGTGCTAAGTCTGCCAGGTGATCCGCACAACGGTTGCCCTCCCGACAAATATGCCTGATATCCACAATCCAATCACCATTAATAAGTTCCAAACAATCTCTGATCAGAGTGTAGCAAGGATGAGAGGCTATCACTGCACTACGAAAGAACTGAACAACTATTTGAGCATCTAACTCAATAATTAAATTATGCAAACCACGGTCCCTAGCCATCAAAAGACCTTGTCGAATACCCCAAAGTTCAGCTTCCAAACTGCCTGTACTACCAATATTTAACAGAAAACCAATCACCCATCTCCCCTCCGAGTCACGAATCAGGCCACCAACTGAAACATGCCCATCTTCAAAGCGACGAGAGCCATCTGTATTTAGAATGAAAGTACCACTAGGTGGGGGTTGCCAGGTTATCAATTTTCCTTCCCTCCTAGCATCACCTAATGGATTACTAAAAGCCTCAAAAGAGTCCGAGGCAGGGTTAATGGAGTAATATAAAATGGATTCCACACAAGGTTGAGTTCCATTAAAGATCAAATTATTCCGAGCTTTCCATAAAACCCATAATATCGAAGGGAAGAGCGATGTCCAACATAACTTAGAACATACATTCCTCACTTTCATTGAATTGAGCTTTAACCAATCCTGAAAAGAATCATTCTCCTCCAACTGAACCCCAAATAGACGGTAGACACTACTCCACAAACCCATCGAAAATGGACATGAACGAAAAATATGATCCACGTTCTCTACACTAGCTTCACATAAAGAACACTCCATGGATGCATGAATACCTTTCCTGTACAAAACTTCACGAGTATTCAGGCAGTTAAAGAATAACAACCAGATAAAGAACCTTACTCGTTCCGGCACCGGTAACTTCCAAATCCACATGCATTTCCCTGCCCAAATATCAGAAGTTCTCTGATTAGCAATCCCCTTATAAGCTGATCGTGCTGAAAAAATACCATGATTATCCCAGCCCCAAATACACCGATCACCCTCCCTAGCCTGCAAAAAAATAGGCGTGGCTTGAATCTCCTCCAATTTAGTAGGCGGAAGTAGATGTAGTAAACCATCACAATTCCAGTTACCTTCGGCATTAATGATAGAGGCCACCTTCGCATCTGCAGATAAATGTTGGAAAGGAGCCATTGAAGATTTTTCATCGACATCACCTGCCCAAATTTCCAAAGGAAGACAACGAATTGTTGCTTTTCAACAACAAAAGAATGAGAATTTTTACCAAGCATGGGACAGATTTAAGATGCTCTGTGCCGATTACCCTCACCATGGCATATCACAACAACTTTTGATTACCTATTTCTATGAAGGATTAGGAGTAGATGATCAAATTCTTGTTGATAGCATCGTTGATATTCCCTTGTTTGATAGAACTCCCGATGCAGTATATGAAGCATTGGAAGCTTTGTCTAAAGCAATTGAGCCCCCTAGCTTTAGAGAGAAGAAAGATCGAGCAAAAGAAGCCAAGACCGAGAAAGAAGTCAACAACAAAGAAGTTCCACCATCCCTGAAGATCAACCAACCAAGCAATTCAACTGAGAAGCAAGATATAGATCTTAAACATAGAACTAAAGTTGGAAGCATTCTTCAACGCAAAGTGGAGAGTTTTCCCCAATTTTGGCAAATGTTTAAGAAGCTATGTGCTGATAATCCTCAACATGGTTATGATCAAAGAAGATTGGCTCAACACTTCTATCAAGGATTAAGAGCTTCTGATCGATTGGCTGTCGACACTCATATCTACATTCCCCTGTTCGATCATAGCACTGCTGACATATATGAGGTATTGGAGAATTTTGCCCAGATGTTAACCAATGCACCGAAGGAAGCTGCTCAAGGACTCAGCCTGGCCAAGCCCGTGCCGCACAAGCCAGTATGCCCGGCCACAGACCGCCCATCAACATCACATGGCCGGGTGATACCGGCCAACGCAGCACCAGGCCATGCGACATCCACCTTTGCCGTGCCAGCTCGGACAACACCGGCCAGTACCGCGCCAGCCCGTGCGCCCATACCGGTCACATCCGCGCCACCTGCCCGGTCATGCCTAGCCTTGCCCGCTCCTTCCATGCATCACACCGTGCCATGCCCGGCCCATGCCACGCCATCCACGCACCCAACCAAGCCATGCCCGGCCAATATCCGGCTGAATATGCCCAATGCCGCGCCATCCAAAGCTATCACTGAGCCACCGCCGGCCAAATGCTTTTCGAGCCAAGTTTCATTCGTGCCCTTGCTAGATCGTGTTGCTTTAAGTTCTTTGATTTTTTCAAGTCTTGATAAAATTCAACTTGAAATTATCAAAATCATTGATGAAAATAGATTCATTGAGGACCTGTTGAAGGAATACACTCAAAATTCCTTCACCCTTGAAGAATAACCTTTTTCAAGGCAGTCTAGCCAAAGACCTTAAAGAAAGGCGCTTATTGGGAGGCAACCCAATAATATTACTAACCCTTAATTTTTCTTTGTTTTATTTTTCTTTTCTTTTTAGGATTCCATACCAAAGGAGAAAAAGGAGCCTACAACATGAAGAAATCGAATGGAGCTTATGCTTGGACTAAACCCCTAAGTTTTCTTAAACCTTATCTCCATTTAATTTTTCTTGCAGTGCTTTGATTGATTTTTCCTTGATATGCGATTCATATAGATATAGATATAGGTTATATAGGTTAATTAGGATTTAAAGAGATTTCCACACTTGTTTATACATTGAGGACAATGTATCTTTTAAGTGTGGGGGAAAGAGTCTAATTGCATAGAAAATTAACATAATTTTTTTTCGAAAATTTTGACAAAATTTTGAATTTTCGTATATATATTGAGTTATTGATTTGATTATGAAGGATGCATGCTTATAATTCTTAAAAATGTTTGATTTATTGATTGATTTATAGTATGATATCTTATTTCTTAGATTAGGTATAATTGAAGTTTGTGATATGATCTTACCATGGATTTTTTCTATGACTGTCTATTTCTAGAACTTATGTTTAATTTTTATTGAAACTACACTTATGAGAGTATTTTATGGATATGTCAAAAATAAGTGTGGGGGAGAAGGGTAGTTTAAAAATATTTTTCATAAAAAGAGTGTTTTTCATGCAAGAGGAGAAGAGATATCTTCTGCCTTAAAAATTAAAAATAAATCCATTGTTGTCACTCTTCTCTTTAAACAAAAGGAGTTAGTAACCCTTGGGAAGAGGATAAGAGACATGGATCGGCAGAAGTATTGTCGCTCTAGAGTGCTAGTAGCCTCAAAAATAAAATAAAATAAAATAAAAAAGGGAGTTAGTAACCCTTAATCATGAAACACTTTGAGGTTAGTAACCTCACTTTTCTAAATCAATTACCCTTTGAAAATCATTATAACCCATGCAGAATTGTTGATTTGTATTCATGATATGCAATCGTTTGAGTAGTGGAGATAAAGATGAAGACATAAGCTTATAGAAAGAAGTAGTTATAGATGTAATGCATGATAAATGATTAGAGCTACTTTGATTATAGTTACTTAAGAATAAGGATGCTTGCTATATCTTGATCCATTGAATTGGATACTCTTAATATTCTTTGTTATTCTGATCTCATGATTGAATTGATCCTTGATATATGTATGTATTCAAAGTTTTTCAAAAGATTTGAACATAGGTGCATATAGATTTAAGTATAGTGAGTCTTAATTTTAGTTTGTCTACACTAGTTTGCTAGGGACTAGCAAAGGTTTAGTGTGGGGGAAAATATGATCGAGCCAAAATTATGCATATTTTTATAGCTATTTTTATATACTTTTTGCCACTTTTATATGTGTTTTTACCCTATTTTGCAAGTATTTGTGTTTTTAGGTCTTGAAGACAAGAAAAGTGAAAACTTGTTGTTTTTCACTTTTTCTGGAGTTATTTTGGAGACTTTTTACTTAACTATGGATTTGAAGATTCGAAGTTCGTGTTTTGAAGATTTCTTGAAGATATTTTGAAGATTTGAAGATTTGAAGATTTGAAGACAATTGAAGAATTAATTCAAGAAGGAAGAATTGAAGATTTGGAGTTTATTTGCAAATGATTGAAGTCAAGCCCAGAAGAAACTCGGAAGTTAAGGATTTTTGGATAATTTATATGGGATAATACTTAACCCATATAAGTCAACAATTGGAGTTAAAATCCCAATTTGTGAGCTTAATATCCAAAGGAATATCCAAATCCCGCAATTTCCCACAGATTTGCGATTTAATCCCGGTTTCAGCGCAGTCTCGGTAGAAAGACCATAACTTTCTGCTTAGATGTCCATTTTCAGCACATGAGTAGCCGTTGGAAAGCTAATTCCGAGCTCTAAAACTTTCCTTTGAAGTCCAAAGCTCAGTTCTGCCATCTTCAAGCCCGAATCTGCCGTTGAAGTTTTTGCATAAATCCAGAAAATTCCAGAATCTTATTTTAACTTGGATTCTACTCTAGGAAGACATCTAATCCAACTTGGAGACCAAGTCAGGCCTAACCGCCCTACCCCTATTCCTTCACTATAAATAACCACCTCCTGTATCACAAATCACATACTAACACCCTTATACTTTATACACATCATAGATACACATAATTCTCTTTTTCTACCTTTCTTTAGTTTAGGTTTTCTCTAGCTTTTAGGTAGGGGACTCGACACCCTCTCTAACCTTAGAGGGGTGCAACAACCCTAGGTTTTCAAGGAGGAGATATCGCCCCTCTCCCTAGTTCTGTAAGTATTCTTATGCCTCTCATGGATCTTCCTAAGTCCATGAGTAGTTAAACCCTTAATACTTCTAATCCTTTGGTGAATTCAATCAATTGATTATGGTGAGATTTCTATACTTATAATTTTGTGTTAAGTTCTTGATGATAATAGATGAAACCCTGTTTTATTTTATGATTAAGTCTTATTGTGGCCACTTGTCATAACGTGCAAATCGTGAGATTTAAGCGCTTGACGCATTTGAAAGGAGTCACCACCAATCTTTTTTTATTTAGGTGTGATTGGCCACCTAAATTTGATTAACCATTCTAATGTTTCCTTAATGTTGAATTAAGTTCATTAATAATGATTAACCATTAGTCTTCATCACCAAATTTAGGGTTCGGGAGTTCGATTACGTGTAGGGAAGGTATTAGCACCCCTACAACGCCTGTCAAAAAGACAGTACCATTTAACTAAACATTAACCTTTTAACCATAATTATTATTTTAAATCCTTCAAATTCATTATTGTTTGATTTTTTCATTTAATTAAATTGTCTTCAATTTCCTCACATTTTGACAAAAATTCGAAACAATTATCCTCAAGAGTATTCAAGAAATTTAAAATTTCTCGAAGAGGCTCCGTCGTTGGAATTTTAAATTATTACCTGTATTTAGATATACTTCATTAACAATTCAATTGATTTTTAATTATTACCATTTTTATATACAGTCTCCCACAAATTGGCAAGACTAATTAAATACCTATTTTAACTTATATCAATTCAATTAATTTTTTGATTACTTCCATTTTTTACATATATAGTCTCCCACAAATTTGGCAAGACTTTAAAGAAAAAAATTTATTTTACTATATTAAAAACCATTTTGATTTGATTCATTTTATTTAATGGTTTCCCACATATTGGCAAAACCTAGAATTTATTTATTTGTTATAATTGAATTTTCCATATATATTAACAATCTTATTTAATTTTATTTATTTTATTTCCTTTTTTTAATATCTTCTAAATCTCCCACAATTTGGCAAGATTTAGAAAATATTCTCTTAAGATTTTTTGTCAATTTTTTTATTATTATTAATGAAACCCTAATTATGCAAAATCTCCAAATTCCCCACAAGATTGGCAGAATTTGACAGATTTATCTAACCTAATCTAATGCATATGATTTTACCGTTCACAGTTTATACTCATGCGGGTCAGGAGTAATTTTTTGATGTTTTGATATTTTGATGAAAGAAAGATTTTGATTTTTTTTTTGAGTTTATTTTTGAATCAAACAAATAGCAATAAATATACTAAAAATTACATGAACCAAATGACTAAAGGAATAATAAGAATCCATCCGAAAATCACATAGATTAATGACTAAAGAAATAATGGAAATCATGTGGACTAAAGGAGAAATTTACCCCACTGTTGTAACTACCTCCAATTCATAGCCACGTAAACTACCAAATTGATTTGAACAAAATCATTGATGCCAAATTGAAAGGAGATCCACGTAAACTTGCCCACTAGAAAGCCACTTGTTTTGTTTTTCTGAAGAAATCAATTTGCTCTCGGTGGAGTATATTTTTTTCATTGTCGAGGAGATTTGGAGAATGAATTTTGAGAGGGTTTTTTATATGCGGCTCAGAATTTCTAAGGTGTGTCTCCCTAGGGTTGGGAAAAGGGAGTCTTTATATAGGCCGATATTCTTTGGGAGCAAGTCATGTATGAAACTACTAGGAAATTTCCAACACGGACTAATTTAACATATGCAATAATTATTTATTTGACCCACTTAACTAGCCCAACTAAATAATCACTAAAGTCCAAACCCAACCCAATAAATTGTAACCCAAACCTAACCAGGCCACATCACTAGGCTTAAACTAAGACTACACTTAAACTTAGCCTAAACTAAATTTCGGTGTCTACACCACTAAGATAGATATATTGCTAGTCAAATAAGGATTGAGCCCCGAGTTTGATTTATGGTAGCAAATCAGGTTTGTTTGATCGCTGCCTGATGGGCGTTTGTCTATCGGAGGGCGAGAAATTTCTCTTCGTATGGTTCTACTTGTAGGCATGTGTGTAAAATTAATTGTTCTTAATGCTTTGTTCTCAAGCAATCTTTAAGCCCTGAGAAAGTAATCGATTGCTGAAGGAATAAAAGGGATAACTGCAGCTTTGATCGCCTCTTATCTAATATACATGTTGGAATTTCCTATACCAGTTGTCAGTCAAGAATAAGATGCTAAATTCACCTTTTAAGTCAATGATCCATAGTTAATCTGATTGAATCATACCATCGGAGAAAAAGTATGCTTTATAATTATTGTTTGCTTTATAATTTACCATATATTTAGATCTAGATTTAATTTACTTTGCTTTATTTTTAGTTTAATTGTTTTCTTTATAATTAATTTTCTTAATCCCCTCTTTCTTAGTGATTTTTTGGAAAAGATATATTCTTTGGAAAAGACCTTCACAATTATAACCCTTCTCTGTGGGATTCCACCCCTACTTGCCCTAGCTAGTTTAGTTAGTTTTGTGGGGATTATTTTTATGATTGTTAAACGACCGATCAAAACATAACAAATTGTTGGGCCCGATTTAAACCAGCCCAAAATAGTTATCGAGACCTAACTCTAGGAGACTCACACACCATAATCAGGTACGCAACGCGGGTCGAATCCGGATTAGTCAGGGCAAAACCCACCCTGAATACCGGATGGGATTAAAAAAAAAGTACTTAAAACATTTTTTTTTTTAGAAGAAAAAAAAAAGTACTCAAACTTTAAGGTAGAATAAAAGGACATATTTTTGGACTTAATTTATGGAAAATTACGAGGATTCAGAATCTCCATCTGACATCTACCTATATCAGAATGAAGTTAAAGGATTTAATGGAAATCCATTTTCTCCCCAATTTTCCTGCTCAGTGAAGAAGTGAAGTTCAAAATGACAAAATCCAATGATCCCTAAAAGGATAAGTTAACCCGTTGCAGTTTTGTATATTCTTTAGGTACATTAAAACGGTCACCACTTTAACTAACTACAAAAATGTCTTCATGATCAGATCAAAATGTGACATGTTTTTATGATCATTTTCCTACATTTTTAGGAGATTTTGTGCTTAATTTTGGTTGATTATGTCTCAATTTCTTAATAATTGTGATTTTAAGTCTTGAAGACAAGAAAAGTGGAAAAGTATTATTTTTCCTACTTTTTGGAGCTATTTTGATGGAATTTTGACATAATGATTCAAGTGGAATTTTCATGAAGATTTTCGAGATTTTATGTTCGTGATTAAAGACTTTTTGAAGCTCATTTTATGCTTGAAGAAGCCATGAAAATCAATGCTACAAGTTTCCAAGATGATTGAAGATCAAGAACATAAGTCAAGTGAAGAAAGATGCAACTTGCTGACGAGCTCTCGAGATGACCTAGGCGGCTAGGTTGTTAACCTGGTCAGCTAGGCATTTCATCTGGGCGCCCAAGGACAGTCGGGCCTGCCAAATCCAGCACAAGTTGGTGTCTTCCTCTTGAAGCCTCTCCAATTGATTCCGATTTCAGCGGCACTTTTGGAGAAAAATCATAACTTTCTCTACAGAGATCCAAATTGGATGATTCAAGATGCGTTGGAAAATTAACTCCAAGATCTACAACTTTGCAGAAAAATTCGAAGTCCAGTTTTGCCGTTAAGATAGTCAAAAACGCCCCTGAAGTCATCGGACTATTGCTGTCTTGGGCCAGATTTCGGGTTTCTTCTATTTTCAGCCCATCTAAGCTATTGGATTACATTGATGACCAAGTAATTAGCTCAGCACGTTTTTAAGAGTCCTAGGTCGATTTCCTCACGGCATTGAAATCAAAGACTTGAACCTCACATTTGAGGAGGAGCTTAGCATCCTCGTAATCTGGGAGTGGAAGAGAGAGTAAAGGCGGGAAATGGTGAATTTCATGCATAGAGCTTCGGTTCTCCAATCTAAGCTCCATTTTCAACCTAGTTTTTCTTAAGTCAAATCCTCCCCCTGTTTCTGCAACTATTGGCTTCGAGAACGCTATCAAGATCCCCAAAACGATGACGAACCTCTCTTCCCTGACGACGCCATCTTCGACTAATACGAAGAGTTTTTTGCCGATCCCAGTCGTAAGTTGATTGCTGTCGTCAAACAATCATAAAATAAAAACCTAACAAACATTTTCTAATAAGTAGATAGGGCAAGTCAGGGTCGATCCCACAGAGAAGACTCAGTTTGAATCAACTGTTTCAAAACAACTAAGAAAACAAACAGATTAAAAGCAACTGATTGTAAAGAAAGCAATTGGGTTGTCACTAAAGCAATTAAATAGAAAACAATAAGATAAAGGTAATACTTCCCCACTTATCCCCACTTAAGCATAAATTAATTATAAACACCATGGATCATAGATCAAAACATATCAATTTATGAGCACCATAAACATGTCTTTGGCAAGAAATCATGATACTAGTTATTCTTTATCATCCTAATCTATAATCAATTATAAATCAGATTAGTACTAGTTATTCCTAATCAAACATCTTTTATCAATTACCAAAATTAGCTACTAGTTATTCACCAATTAAAGCAATCAATAAAGCATTAAAATCAATAGATATACCAAACATAAGTTAATGATTACTAGTTATTTATCACAACTTAATGATCAATCTTAACCCAATTTAATACTTCAATTACTAGTTATTCATTGAATATATTAAACCTTGCTACTCACAATTAGATTCAATTACTAGCTATTCACCAAATCTAATCTAGTAGAGATTCAATTGATTAACTTCTTAGGCATGTGCTCCTAATTAATTGATCAAGAAAGCCTAGACAATTAAATCAGGGTTGAACATGAAAACTTGTTTATCAAAAGGATTAATTCATCAAATCAAATCCGCCAATCATACATACATCAACAAATCGACATATGCATAATGAATTATCATCAATTCATCAATCAATTGATATAGAATTAAAACACAAGATCTAACCATAGGTGTAAAATAATTAATTCATAACTCAAGGGTTCAAAGGGGAAAAGTATTAAGGAGAACTATTTACTCATAATTGAAGCAATCATGAGAGACATACTTACAAACCTAAGGAAACCGACAAGGGATTGGAACCCTAAAGATGTTGACACAACTAAGGAAATTCTCCTTAATTAGTCGACTTCTCTTCAATTGAGTAATTGTTCCTTATGACAAATCCTAAGATAATCCTCCATATTTATAGGCAAACCTAAGACACATCCTACCCTTATGACAATCAATACCAACCCTTAGATGAGGCGGCATAAAGGGCAAGATAGACATCTAATTTCTAGTCCTAATACAACTAGGAATTACATCAACTTTGTCTCCAAGTAATGAGCTTTGATTGGTTAAAGTAGATCTTCATTAATTAGCACACATCATCAATTAACAGCTGCAATTACCGTCCATAGCTGCTCCAAGTCGGTCAAGCAATTCCAAAGCCAAGTAGGATAATCGACCAAATCTGTCCAGAAACTTCAGGGGCAAAATCGACATTCTTCTTATCAAAATTAGCTCTCGAGGTCAAAAACAAAGTTGTAGAGCTTGAAGTCAATTTTCCAACGGTATATCATATGCATTTTTCTAAGCTCTGAACCAAAGGATATGATTTTTCTTCCGAAACTGCACTTGTGAATCCTTCTTTGACTAAGATTTGAAATTTCTCCAATCATCAATTATTTACTGCATCATAATTGCTAATTAGGCTTGAAACTCTTAATTGAATATTAAGATATGCGAATTGGGTTTAGAGAAATCAAATTTGGATCTTCAATGATTCAAGCTTTCTTTAAGCTTAACAAGCTCCAATGGGCTCCCGGGGCTAGAATTGGCCAAAATCAGTAATTTCTCCAAATTGATTCAAAATTGCTCTAGATCTTCATAATCTTAAATAATGACTCTAAATGGTCCTGAAAATACAAATATGAGAAATATGAGGGTAAATAGATACTTATGATTACCAAAACAAGGCAAAATCATATAGAAAATACTACTAATTTTGTGCTTATCATAAGTAACTCTTTTTTAACTCATCCGAGTCTAACAATCAACTTCACTAGTATAATAACTTGGATCTAAATTTTATATTCTTGTGGGTTGTTTTCATTTTGGCGGAGGAAGAAAAGGAAGGTGATTTGAACAAGGAATTGGTACGCATTGGAGCACTAAATTACAGTTCAACCTTTCTTCTTTGCAATTTATTTTTTCAAGAGATTTGAGGATGTATCAAGGGGATTTGAAGAGTTTTTGAGAAAAAAAATAGGTCTAAATCTGGGTTCATGGTAGTAGGAAGAGAGGTTTTGGAGTTTTGCAGAGAAATTTGAGATTTTCCGGTGGCGGTGACGGTGGTGGGCATGGTGGTCGGAAGAAGTTGAGTGTGGTGTTCATGGTTTTGGCATTAGTTTGATCTTTAAATTAGAGAGAGAAAAAGAAAAGTTGTTTTCAATAATAATATATGAAATTAAGGATTAAAAAGTGAAAATATTTGAGAACCAATTCGGTGAATCAAGGAATTGCAATTCTTGACCTTTGGCTATGAATTGCAATTATAAGACATCTTGTAATTGTCTTGTAATTATAATTCTCAATATCCTCAATCAAACCACTGAATTATCAATTCAGTAGAATTTTAAATTCAGTCCCTTCAATTCCCCCCAACCAAACATACTGTTATTATTCATCATTGCATTCCTTACATGTACTTAGTATCAGTCTCACTTCATGCCTCTACAAGTTGCTATGTCAACATTGATTTGGTTCACGCACATTAAATATTGATTTTTTTAACTCATTTATATGTAAAATATCTAAATACATCTTCAAAATCAAGTTTAACATTACCCCTGAATTCTTAACTTTATGATCAACTTTTCTGACTCTTGCAACAATTTGGTTTTGATTTGGTTTTATTCTTCTTTACCCCCGGCATTCCCAAAATTTATATGCACCCTTTTGTATTCGTAATATTTCTTGTTAAAGGGCTCTACAGATCCGATTGAATTTCACATTGGTACCCATTATAGTAGATGTATGCCTCGATGGTAGGGGTGAGCAAAACTTGGGTAAAACCGACTTAATCGAGGTAATCGACCAAATTTGAATAAATTAAATCGATTAATTTGATTAAAGGGTTCGATTAAGTCGACTAACTCGGTCGGATAGAAGTAATTTTTTTTTGCTTGGCTAACCGACTTCCCGAATTATATATATATATATATATATATATATACACTATACATTATTTTTAACTACTATGGAAATTACTAAAAGGCCAAATTGAGAATTAATGTGGTGCCACCTTTTGACAATTTTTGGTCTTTTCTCACTTTTTGGATGACTAAAAAGCCCCTCTATGAGTTTCCCCCATTCCTTTTCCTTCTACCCTTTTTGTAATTACACATTTCCCTTAATTGTTTTTAATTAATGTTTAAGACTTTTAATTAATTGCTTCTAAACCCTAAACCCTTAGTTACTTTTAATCAATGTTTCTCTCGCTGTTTTCTTTTGTCCTCTCACCAACTTAGTTGCTACGTCCTTTAACTCCTCGGTGCTGATCAATCTTCAGATTTGCCAAAAATCGAATATTTCCATCACTCCCCTCTGTTTTCACCTTCGTATCTCTTTCCTCTTTCTTCTCCGTCTTCATCCCTTCAATATAGACCGTTCAATATTTTTCCCCTTCTGAATTAAAACCACCATTCGTTCAATGTGAGTATTATTATCCAATTAACAACATATTTTATTACCTCTTTGCACTTCTTATTACTTACAAATAAAAACATATTCTTTGACCTTATTAATTTTGCATGTCTAAAAAGTTAGCTTACAAAGATTTATGCCAATAGCAAGAGACAACATTAAAACTAATCCATTTAAATTGCATTTTTACTGCAACCTTATGTAATTCAATCAATTAATCAATCAAGCACTACTCTAGAACAAAAAATGTTCTTGGCCCTTATATAATTTCAATCAGTTAATCAAGTACCACTCTAAAATAAAGAACGCCCGTAGCGCCAGCGTGGGCTAATATAACTTGTATATTATTAAGGTTTTGAGTCCATTTTTATATTTATCCAACTACCAATGTCATAATCCATATATCTACATATTTTTGAGAGAATATATCTACATATTTAACCCATTTTATTGTGGACTATTCTATTATATTATTTTGGGCATATTGTAAGTCTATGTTCTATTGTTCTTGAAGGCTTAAAAGTTTAAGTATTTGTTAGAATATCTATACTAACTATACTAATTATAAAGTTAAAACCTGAGTTTGTCTCACGAGTTGACTCGGAGACAAACTCAGGTTTTAAAAATTCAAAATAAATTAAAAACTACCAATTTTAAATAAAAACTACTCATTAGAAGATAAATATAATATTTAAATTTATTTATATATAAAAAAAACTACCTATTGAAAAAAACTACTTATTAAAAAATATCATAAACCACTCACGTAGTGAGTGCCTGTATCTTGTTATGTTTAATGCAGTCAAATTCTTTGTAGTTTGCCCAATTTTTTTGAGATAAAGCACTCCCAATTTGATTATTACCCGAATTGATAAAAAGTTCGATTAATCGGTCACTCGGATAAAGACACTCACTTTGTGAGTATAGAAATAAAAAGGTACTCCCTCCGTCCCATATTATCTGTCCATTTTTCCCATAAAATTTTGTCCCAAATTATTTGTCCCTTAACCACTTTTAAGATAAAATTTCCTGATTAACCCCTATTTAATTTTTCTCGTAAATGTAATACTGTGATAATGAGAGAGATTTCACCATAAAAATAATGGGAGAGAGAAAGAGGTAATATGAGTAGAATGGATATAAAGTCTATAGAATTTAACAAATTGATTGATTTTCTTAATATGTGAGAAAAAAGGAAATGAGACAGATAATATGAGACGGAGGGAGTAGTTTATAGTAGTTTTCTTTTTTGGCACATTTAAATTGGTAGTTTTTTTTAAATGATATAAATAAAAATTGATTATTATATATATCATTGGTGATTTATTTTCAAATGGGTAGTTTTTAATTTTTTAAAAACTGAGTTTGTATCCGAGTCAACTGATGACACAAATTCAGGATTCCACATTATAATTAGTATAGATTTTCTCATTAATCTAACTAAAATTTTTAAGGTGATTGATTAACGCAGTTAAGAAATTTTCTTACTCTAATTAATCAAATTAACCGAATGCTCACCCTAATTTAGCCCCATTTCTCACTCTCACTAAAAGTTAAGTAAATGAAAAAAAGAAAGAAAGAAAAAGACCCAACAAAGAGTGTAACGACCAGCATTTGACTCTGTTAACCACCACCTCCCTGCCAAAAAACATTTTTTTCCCAAGTTCCATCTAGAAACCAGCCACGTTTTTTTTTTTTTTTTTTTTTCAATTCAATTCAATTCAATTTATTTTTATGTAATTTGTTTAAAACTTCACACCATACAAAGAGCGAGATTTTTCTTCATTCCCCAACGGGATCTTCAATATCCATCTTCACAATTCCAGCGAAGGCCAGAACAAAAGAATTAAACCCCAACCTAAGGTAAACTCTGAAAAAAAACTTTTTTTTTCGAAATCCGATATTATTGGAAGAAGTTTATATTTTACTTGTTAGCTTTTAAGTTATTCTTTTTCTTGGTTTTTCATGGTTGCAAAACGGTGCTTTACATAAAACGGAGCATTTAGGATTAGTTAAATGTTAAAGATTTGAGTTAGAACATGTTACTGAAGTCTAATTTTGATGTGTGTTTTTTTTTTTTTTTTTCACTTTGTTGAGATAGATAGTTGCTCGTATAATTGTTATTGCTGTTTCGGATTCAATTTTTCGCAGTAGCTTCTGGTTTTGTATCTTAGGGTCAGGATTCAGAAATTTAGTGGCCATCTGATATGGACAGAAACAGGCAAGGGGATATGCAAACTTCCTATTGTAATTTGTAATGAAATTATTTTTATAAAATAGAATTTGAAAAGTAGGAAAAGATGAGTAGTTATATGAATTTTATCATTGTGAATTCCTTAAGCAGCCTCTTTTATTGGCCTTTCTTTGCTGAACCGAGTATTAAACAATCACTGCTTTGACCCATTTTAGTTAAGCATTTTGTTAGTCTAAATATTATATGAACTTTATAAAAAATGAAACTTTTAATAGTAGACTTTGAGCTACGACTTTGATTGGTAAGAAGGTGGCTTCTCATTGAAGCACCCTTTTTTCCAAACTGAATTTTGGATTGTTAGCAGTTTAATGCAATCAGAATATAACCGAAACTTTAACGGTTGGGAAGCATGATTTTATATGCCCTTTATTTGTAATCAATTTTTTGTTGTTTGTGAGACTTTACTCCACATACTTGCTGCCATTGCCGCTGCCATATCAATCAAGTTCAATGCAGTATCTGGAAATTGGAATGGCTATATTTAAATATGTAGTTTAAGTAGTGAGATGATCATTGGTAGGCCTTACAAATCCAGAGATCCTTGCTAGGACTGCATGTTGGTGGTTGTTGATAAATCGTGATTTTTTCCTAGAAACTATTAAATTAATTCTTAATGGACTCTTAATAAGGAGAAGAAGGCAAAAAATTGTTATTTGCTCATGAAGTATTATTTCCCTGTGTAACAAATGCTTTGTGACTTTTGTGTCCGAACCATAGCTTTACCTTGGATTGAAGTTTAATTATATCTTTATTTCATGATAATTGTCTTACAGCTCTGGAAGTGGTACTCGTATCATGCAAGAATTTTGTTACCTTCTGGAGAATGAAATATGGAACATGACAATAAAATGAGGTACAATGAGAGATTTTGTTAGTCATAATGGAAAATATTAGCTCTTGTGCAATCAGAGGCTGTCTTGTAGAGGCCCTGGACTGACAATGTGATGTCTTCTAGTGAGCTATCCATGCATGGGGTTAACAATAATGGGGTTCAACCACAGAACTCTAATATTTTAAGCAGGTAGTTCCCTGATACCTTACATGTTAACATTCTTATACAAGCTTTCTACATAAACTACTACAGATTGTGGTATTGATTTCTAGTAACTGTTTCCTTGTTTATTAGGCATGCGCTTCAAACACATCTTGTTCCAAGTAAAATAAGAGATGGAAATTTTGAGTTTCCAGATCAAGAGTCTAAGGTACTGGAACTTTCTGAATATTCTATGGTGTATTTTATTCTGCACTCATGATGAGGCTTTGTCTAGTTCCCTCACATAAGTTTCTGTAGGATCTTCATGTGCGAGCTGTTGCCCAGAAGGAGGAGATTCACCATCTTCGTGAACAAATTTCCATTGCCTGTGTGAAGGTTTAATTACTTCTTAAGGCTATTGCTTGCATATATAGATTATATTCATTTCTTTTTGCTTAGAAGTGCATTTCCAACTAATTCTGTGTGAAGGTGTAATTACTTCTTCGTGAACAAATTTCCATTGCCTGTGTGAAGGTTTAATTACTTCTTAAGGCTATTGCTTGCATATATAGATTATATTCATTTCCTTTTGCTTAGAAGTGCATTTCCAACTAATTCTGTAGTCACTTTACCTCTGACATTTCTGATTGACATGCAAATAAACACATTGATCTGTATCATCTCAGGAACTACAGCTTCTGAATGATAAATGTGCACTGGAAAGGAAATTCTCTGACTTGCGCATGGTTTGTTTCACACTCCACCTTTTTCATATATTATTTTTATAGGAGATTTGTGTTTTTAAAATGGGTCAACAGTCGTTTCTGCATGAGCTGATGTAACACCATTTTGAGTGGCAGGCAATTGATGAGAAGCAAAATGAAGTCATCACTTCTGCCTCAAATGAATTGGCTCGCAGAAAAGGTGACCTTGAGGAAAATTTAAAGCTGGCCCATGATTTAAAGGTGAGAAACAGCAGCAATGTTTGGAAATAAGATATGTTTCCCTTGATAACGTTGACATATTCCATAGCTATGTCGCATCAAACTGCTATTGCGATTCCTTTGCACATCAGTTTAAGATTGCGAATATTACTAATGAAGCGTTTTTATATAATAATATGTAGTTTAGAGTTGTATAGTGGGTTTAGGGTTGTTTAATAAACATTCAAGTTAGCTGCCATTGCAGACAAAGCTTGGCTTGTTTCTGATCATCTCACTTTAAGGATATTATCAGATTTTCTTTCCCTAATATTTCAGTATTCTGTGGTAGTGCTTTGTTAATATTGCTTTTATGGTTTTGATTTCTTTCTTATTTGTACATTAGTTTGTCATTTAACACTTGTGATGAACAATATCTTGGAGTTTGGAACATGGATGCCAAATTTGAGTTAAGAATCTTTATCATACATAGATAGTTTGCTGAGAGGTCAGGCTAGCATTTAGTTAAAGTGGTACAATGTCATCAATAACATACTAGAGTGTTTTTTTTTTCCCTAAGAATAAGCAATAGATAAATAAAGAAATGAGAGTTGTGTAGGACAAAAAAAGAAGAAGAAGAAGAAATGAGAGTAGTGATTCTGGCTGCTTAGAGAAGGAAGATTTTATAGAGATATGAATCCTTTGACAGGAAAACATTAGTTTACCCCATAAAGAAAAAGTAGAAAGTAAACCTTTTACATTTTATTGGCTCTCGCATTGTATATTATTGCTTTTGGGGGGATATATCTGGATTTCATAAATACTAGCTTTTCAAACCTTTCACAGGTAGTAATCTCCAACCCCCCTTCTAAAAATAACAATGAAGTTTGTTTTCAAAGGTTTTTAAATGTCTCTTTCCTGAATCTGATTCCTTCATACCCACATAAATTTCATTGACTCTTTTAAAGAGAATGCATTTGTTAACAATTATTCTTTGTAACTCAAAAACAAAAGGCCTTTTATTTAAATAATATAGTTAATATTTGGAGAAAAGAAGCAGCTTTTTCTCATTATTTTTTTATAATTATTATAATTTTTGGATGTGGGGATCATAAATGCTATTCCTTTCATCTAAAAGAATGTTTCAATGTTTATGTTCTACTGTTTAGCACCTTCTGATAGTATTCCTTGCAGATCCCATTTTCGTTACTTTTCTACTTTTAGGAAGAAATGGACGAAAGAGGTGGCAGGTTACAATTCCCCTCTGGAATAAAGCCAACTTTTCTGTTTTCATTTCCAGGAACATATATTGTAAAAAAGTTTTAGTTCCACTTGGTATCTTATACCTAGTAAAATACATAGATATATTTATTTATTTTCAAAATTCTTACTGCCAAGTGAAAAACTTTTAACTATTTGTTATTTTCTTTTTGGGTGTGTATTCTGCAGCGTTCCTTTCTCGTTTTCTTTTATTTCTATTCTCTTCTCATATTGTTTATAAACTACAGCTTTTAAGGGCATTACTTTTCATCAGGTTGCAGAGGATGAGAGATACATCTTCATGTCATCCCTGCTCGGGCTGTTGGCAGAATATGGTATCTTTCCCCATGTTGTAAATGCCTCTACCATTACCAGCAGTGTGAAGGTATGAACTTTATGACATATGGAGTATTTTATTTGTTTGGAAATAGCAGGGAGATTTTGGCTAATGGGTGGTATAATGCTAGTTTACACATAGCACTGAAAAGAAGAGCCCTGAAGATCAAGTATAGGCAAAGGACCTAGTCAGTCTACGCAATGGAAGACATCCACTCTCTTATCTCGCTCTCAACAACTGCTACAAATCCCACTAGGAAAAAGTCGCTAGCACTGGCCATTTTCACCACTCTTACAGGATCATCCAGTGGGGCGAAAAGATCTCGTTTATCAGCTGGAAGAGCATTCCCACGACTGACCTGTAACTAGCTTGCCTTATTCTCCTTCTCCTATAAAGGCGCTTAGCTTAAGACTAGAAAGGCATGGCTGGCTGAATGGAAACATTCCCATTCCTGCTTTCAGTTCTATAGTGCTGCGTAGCATTCCTATGGATGGTACGTTTAATCAAACGGCACCATTAGATAGGTTGCGTGGGTCATCCATCTCTTTCTTTCTCATTTGACCTAAGTGCTGCTACCGATAGGTGGCCTCTTATAGCCATGGAAAGATCATCCCTTTATTTGGTGGAAATCCGGTTTATATCGATGGTCGGTCCGGTCCTCTTTCCATTCAGGGGCAGGTTCGCTTGCCTATCCGCCCAGTTCGCCGCTTCTTGATCTGACCCTCTCGAAGAAGAAATTGTCTTATTTGAAGAAATTGTATAAATAGAAAAAGAAACCTTAGAATCGATCGTAGGCCTTACGTTCTCCCGAACCAGATCGTATCACTCAAAGGTACCCGGTCGTCTGCTTGGGATACTTGTTCTTCACAGTGATATAGAATCAATTCATCTAAACTCATATTCCGGATAGCAACGTAAAGAAAGAACATTTTTCATATAGAGAATACGCTCAGTTCTCCTCGAGATATTAGACTACTTTGAAAGAAATTCGTACGAATGAAGAAAACTGACCCTCTTTTGATCATCCTTTCATAGCTTATAAATTGTGGTTAAGAAATATTATGAAAAATCGTTAAAGTTGCCTTTTAGCGTCTTTTTTGAACACGAATAAAAGACTGCCTAACTAACCTCTTAGGGTAGTCGATAGATCTCAATCTACTACTACTACATCTACTCAACAGGCAAGGAAAAGACCTCCCTCATCTACCGCATCAACAGGTAATCCCGTATCTGATAAGGCTCAAGGAAGGATGCGAAGCTGGCAATCCCCGTCTTAGCAGCTACCGGACGATAGTTCTTTACGTACGTATTTCTCTAGTCGCGTGGCGTTGTCACACTATAGGAAGGATGGATGGGTCTTCGCATTCTTCTATCTTTCTTCGGGTTCGAGCGAGTGAGTTGCATAGGTTGAAGACTAAGAGGTTGGCGGACTAACTGGGCAAGACCTGTTGTTTGATGAGGAATTGCTTTGCTTTTTGGCTCCAAGAATGGGATTTACAGTCCCGGTTGTTCTACCTGGTCCTGGTAAAACTGGAAAATGGCCGTTAGCGTATGCTTTCTTTATAGAAAAGAAAAACTGAGGAAAAGGGTGCAGAAGAAAGGTTGTGGCTCGACATACCTATTGCCTTGAGAAGAATCAATGTATCTTCAGTCCAGTGGTTCGAATCCACAGATGAAGGCAGGGTACCTAGTACCATACCGAGAGCTCAAAGTAAGGGATGGATCCAAGACAATCAGGCTATTACCGCACCTTGGGCTCTTTTCAAAGCTACCATAAAAGCTAGAACGGGTCTGCCCACTGGTAATGGCGAGGTCGGGGCTAAGCCTGCAAGAGAGAAAGCTAAAAGAACGAGTCACCTTGGTTGGTATTGTGAGCTAGTCTGCCTTTAGGTTCCTGCTCTAGCCGCTGCACCGATGGCGATCCCGGAGGTTCTTCCTCTACAGCTAAATCCTCTTTATCTTCCTATGAGTTTGAGATTCATGCAATTGTAATCACTTATGAAACTCGATGAGGTTTACTCTGGTCTGGGGCTTTCCCTCTCAACTTTGGAGTGAGATATCGGATCTTCTTTTAAGAAATTCATTGGATCAAGCTTATTCATGACCCTCTTGGACTTGGTTGGAAGCGGGGTATTTTATGAAAAGCGTGTTGAATCTCGCCTTTGAGGCTATCCCGATTCCTCTAGTTATAGAGTTCCGGACTTGCTCTCTTGAGTGCAGGACTCTGGCTCAATGGCCGATTTAGTAAAATAAAAAGGCATTCATAAGCTACATCTTCTTATGGCATATACCTGTCAGATCGTTAATAGCTTGGTGCATTCTTTGATGTCAATCTAGAAAGTCTTTCCAGGTCCTGTGAAAGTAGCTTCTTCTATAGTCGAAGGATTGAATAAGTCTCCTCTCCTCGATAGCCTACAGCTCGCGTAAGCCTATTTCCAGTAGCCAATAGAAGCGTACGGGCTGAATTAATAACTTTAAGGCAAGGCAGCTATCTATCCTTTATGCCATTCCAGCTTGCATCCCCTAGAATGAATAGGGCTTTCTTTCGAATAGGATTTCCCGACTTGAGAGCCTGAAGCCCTAAAGACCAAAAGAGACTGGCTAGAATGGATAGCGTTGGTTGAACCCAACTGACAAAGAAAAAAAAGAAAATTGAAAGGAAAACCGCTCTATGAACGAAAGAAATGCTTTTGAACTGCGCTTTCTATCTTAAGCAGTGTGCATCCTCCCGCGTACGGAGGTGTGAAAAGACCGCCCGAACTGCTACCTGCCCCTCTTTCCCTGATGGGACTCTACTAGAGAATAGATAGTATCCTCTTTCATATTGTTTACCGTTACAAAGATTGTACTTACGCATTAATTAAAAAAGGTACTATCCGAGTATATTTATCCTATTTTTTTTTTTTATAATTATCTTATCTCTTGGCTAGCCTTTGGCCTAGGTCGTCCCTGTATCTTACTAAGAGTCACTTAGTCCCTCTAGTTCAGGTTGTCATGCTGTTGCTTACTATTACTGGTCCTCCTACTTTAACTGGGTAAGATTTAAATGAGGATGCGGCACACAGGAATCTTGCATGCAGGTGTACTCATAAATGAGTTTATTTTCTCAGTCCATTGCGGACTTTTTTTCTCCATAAGACCTTTCAGAACTGTGCTTTATTCAGCAACTTCGTGTTAATGTTTGGAGTAAGTAAATGGTTTTAACAAGTCAAACTTACTTTTAATGTATTTGCAGCACCTACATGATCAGTTACAGTGGAAGATCAGAACATCACATGTAAGTGTGCCATCTTCTAAATGCCTGTAGCATTTACTGAAGTGCATAGTCTTACAGTTTTTTTTAGTTAGATGGGCCGAACTTAGTATGCCCAGAGACATTCTTTGGCCATTGCTATTTTGTATACCGGGTTTCCCTTCTTAAGTGCCACTCAAAGAGAATGTTCCTCAACCTAAATAAAATGTGTTATGCTTATGCATCAACCGCATCTATTCTCCTCGCCATGTAATGTTTTGGCACAAAGTACAAAATCATTTCTTCTTCATATAAAGCCATTTGAAAACGTTCATCCGAACTAGAAGCATGCTTTCTGCTTGCAATAACTTTTTTGTATCTGTTTTAAGAATATACAAAGTCAAATAAGTAAAATAAGGAAACTCAAGTTTTGTTTGATGATAGGCTCGCTCTTTGTGCTCTCACAAAATACAATGATGACATGGTACCTCATCTAAAACTATAAGCTAAATTTACGTTTACATTAGAAAATAACTCCATGTTATTTTAACCTGAATGAAAATGGTTAGCTATTACATGGCATAGATTTGAGTTGAGAGGCACTACCGGAAGTAGAAGAGTCTTCCACATGAAGTCTTCGATTTCTACATGCTTTGCATGACATGTAAATGCAGATGTCTCTTTGTATGCAAGCATTAGCTCTTTTTACAGGATTTCATGTTTCCTGCATCAAACTTTTGCTTTTATGAGGACTTGCATTTTTACTATTTTGATCTTAAGTCAGCATATAAGATCAAGGTGTTTCTTTCTGAAGTGATTTTAATCTATGTCAAGATTATTATTGAAGCCATTATTTTGGAACTATGATAGGCTCATCAATTTATTTTGTATCACAGGATAAAATGAGAGAGTTAAGAGGTGGTGTGGGGACTAATATTGGAGGCGGATCTCAGCAAAATGATAGCGCTATTTCTGGCATTTTGAAAAATCAAATTCCTCATAGAGTTATGGTACTATTTGCATGTAATCTACTAGATTGCCATCTTTGCCTGTTGCTTGTTTATCATATCAACATGTTTTCTCCTTTTATTGCCTTTTGTTTCCTTTTGTATTGAATAGTCTTTTATTTGTCTGCCTTCTCTATCTTTCAGGCTGATCATGGCTTTTCTCCTCATAATTACTATACAAATGAACAACATCATATGCCACCTAGCAATATGCTGGGATACATGCATGATGATGATGAGAAGATGAAAAATGTAATCTTTAATGCTCAACCGCAACAACTGAGCAATGGCAGTTCGCAGGAGTTATTGTTTCGATCTGATAGGTTTGCATCATTCACCAAGTTATTTTGTAGCCGTTTTGCTATTTGATCAAATCATTAGCTTGTCGCTTGTGTTGATTCTTTAGATGTGATGGAACGTATCTGTACCCAAGTTTTTTGGGTGCAATTCTACTACTATTTTCTCTTACTGCAAGATTTATAAATTTAAACAGATATGATCCTCTAAGTTTACCTGTTATTAAAATTGGTCATACATGATAACGATGATGGCTTTTTCTCCAAAACCCTGAATTCCTGTAATGCACATTTTATCGTACATCATTTTTCCTTGCACATAGATGTGGTTGGTTAAAATTAAATACATATTTGAGCAACACTTTATAGTTTATATTTATTACCGTGTCTGATATGTATTGTCATTTATTGATCTGGTATGAACATGTGTTGATATTGGGATTTGATTCTATAGCCAATATTTTATTCCTTATTCAAATCGTGATTTGATAATATATGTTATCAGTAGAAGTTGATTAATATAATATTTATCTTGTTCAACTAGTGCCAAGATATTGCTTTGATTTGATTGAAATTGAAATAAATTTTAGCATCGTTTTACTTTGTACTTAGCTGTTAGTCATATTCTTACAGAGGAGGTGCTGGCCCTAATCCTGATAGTGCTTTTGATAAGGGTGTTGTAAGAATTGGAGCTGAGGATATGAGCAACAATGCCTTTCCTCATCAAGATGAGATGGCCTCCTATGGTTCTGAAGGTGATTATATCTTATTTGTTAAATAGAAGTATGATATTTATTGGTATCTAATATTACTATGTGGAATTCAGAAGGCCCTGGCATTGAGGGGTTTCAGATTATTGGTGATGCTACACCAGGAGAAAAGCTTTTAGGATGTGGATATCCTGTACGAGGGACTACACTTTGTATGTTCCAGGTGAAATTTGCTTGATCTCTTTCGCATTAAAATCATTGTTTTTGAAGGTGCCCCCCCCCCCCCCCTTTTTTTTTTACGTAAGGACTGATCTTTCCTTTGTTATATAGTGGGTTCGTCATCTTGAGGACGGCACTAGGCAGTACATTGAGGGTAAGCATAAACTCATGGTTGACCACTTCTTTTAGTGCGGATTTTTGTATAACATTTTGATATAAATTTGTTATCTAGGAGCCACAAATCCTGAGTATGTTGTAACAGCTGATGATGTTGATAAGTTGATTGCTGTTGAGTGTATACCAATGGATGACCAAGGCCGTCAGGTATATACATGTAACAGTGGTTTTTCTTTTTTTTTTCTTTTCTTTCATTAAAGTTTATATTTTTATGCATTAAACATTTTTTTTGGAAAAGAGTTCTTCACACTCATAATTTATGAACTTCTCTTGCATCTTTTATCACTAAATCATTTCACAATTATTTATTTAAAGCAACATTGTCTCCCTGATTTATATGTATGTTGCATTGTTTATTGTTATCAGGGGGAACTAGTGAGGCGTTTTGCTAATGATCAGAACAAAATAAAATGTGGTAAGTGCATTTGAGTTGAATTTATGGTTCTTGAAACTTTATAAGTAGAAAGTAATGATGGCCAAAAAAAATTTAAATAGAAAGTAATATTTAGCGTATTTCATTTCACTTTTGTTCTTTGTGTGTGGTAATTATCTGTTTGCTTTATTTGTCAGGCCTCTAGTAAAATGTTTAAATGATAAGGGATCATATTTTTGTTGCCATGTCCTTGATTTTCTGCATTATGAGTCTTTGGGATTTGAAATTTATCTTCCCAATTCCTTTTATGAAGATTGGAACTTGTTTATTGATGGTACTTCTCTGTGTGTGCACGCGCACATCACAAGGCTGTCTGTTTGTGTGGTACACATACACACATACCTTTTACAATATTATGGGTCCTTGGAATGATCAAGATTCCACTATCATAGATTGGATATATTCCTTTGCCATTTTCTGTACAGTTGTGATGGGACCATTGCCTTTTGTTCTATAGTTTTAAGATATATAAAGTTATTTTGGTTTAAACAATTCTTTTTATGATTTCTTTATGCTTATCAATATCTTTTTTAATGGTTGCGAATATTGTGTACATATGTATATGTTGATGCATCTATATGACTAGGTGTAGCATTTAAAAAAAATAAAATTATTTGGCATTATTTTGTTATTCCATAGATTTCTGATGAGCTACCTTGGCAGACCCAGACATGCAAAATGATATTGATATGCACATTTCGAGAGGACAGGCAATATTTAGCGTTCTGTTACTGGTAGGTGTAATCATTCTTCCAAAGTCATATAAACTTCTCTCTATTTATGTTAATAACTATGCTTAAAAGTATATAGGTGCTTAGTTAATTTTGATAGGTGGATAACCCGCTGGCGGACCAGTTTTGCTGCTTTGTTAACATAAGAGGAAAGGATTTTGGTCAATTCATTCTTTAAATCCCCAGAAAATTGAGGTTTATTGCAATTATGAACCAACCTTTAACAAATTGGATTGGTAGGATGCGAAGCATTATCCTAAGAGTTCATTGAAGCTGCCCCATCCCCAACCCCACAATCCATCTTTCAATCATTCATGAGTTGCACCCTTGAAAGATGAAACCACACCTACAGTAATAAAAAGACTTCAAAGTAAGAAGTTGGAAATTTTGGTTTATGTAGACCTGGATATGATTTTGGAGGAGGAAGAGATGAACCTCACTATGGAAGATAAAAGAAAATGATTATCATGCCAGCTGCTGATTACTTGTGTGGTCCACTTGAAGAGTGTAGTAGAGGCATCCTGGTTTACTTAAGAAATTAATGATGCTGAGATAAAATCCAATTTGAACAAAATACCACTTCTGAAACATAGAGTCCAGTTGGCTAATTTTCTGCATAGATAGTATGCCGTCAACACTAGCACTTAAAAGTTTAGTATTGGACAGGAGCCCAAGTTGACAAAAATATCTCTTGCATTATGATTTAGAAGGTTTATCAAACACAAAATCGTCCCTACGTAATGAAACCGGTGCCCTATAATATTATGAAATTATGTACTGTTGCATCAATATATGCCTGAAGTGAACGATTCGTCGATTTCCAAATTTTTGTACTGTTCAAAGAAATAGTTATGGAGGAAGGAACAGTATCATCACCCAACAGAAAAGAAACTTTTAGCCACTTGGGCTTAGCTCAAGTGGTAATGGTGGATGGGGTATGGGTAGAGCTCCTAGGTTCGAGTCATAGTGCTCCGCTCCCTCTTGGGAAAACAAATGAACAGAGTCCATCACAATGGGTGTTTTATATTAAATAAATGTCAAAGTAGTGATGTTCATCATACATATTCATGTACCATTGGTTTGGCATCTTTTCCTTTTGTTAAACCATTGTTCCCTTCTTCGTTCTTATCTGAAACCGAGAAGGTCCTATTGAATTAAGTCTAGGGTCTGATAAGACATTCTTATGCTTTCCCTATCATTCAAAGGAACAATTATTTAAGGATGGAACAGTATTATTGTCTTTCGGAATAAAATTTTTTATTCTTGTCCATCCCATGGATGTTTTATTGATATAAATTGTCAGAGCAATCATGTGGATCACATATATTCATGTACCAGAGATAATTTGGTATCCTTTCCTTTTTGAAACCATTCCTTGCCTTCTTTTTCTCTTCCAAAAGTGAAAAGGTACTATATAATTGAATCAAGGATCTGATAAATTTTTATGCTTTCTCTACCACCCTAAAAGAACATGAGAAATTTTGTATGCGACCTTGTATCTGCTGTCATACACTGTGACAGTTATCTTCTGCATAGTTGCTTTGTCAGCTTTTACATTTATATTCAGGCTTTGCTCATAAATTAGAATGGAACTTAGAACAGAACATGTCTTTGCAGGTCACATACTTCTTTAGAAAGACCTAAAAATCGCCCATTCCATATTATGATGATCATTATGGTTTACTTATGATACCACAAATAAGTCAATTGTCATCTCCCTTTTTTGGGGATTTTGCTTAATTAGATTTCTGTAACATGGAAATGAGTATCCAATATGATATCAACCTGTCTTAGTTCAAAAAATACTGAACACAATCATGCCTAATTGGAAAACATGACACAACCTGTTTTAGGAACAAATCATCACTCACCATTTCTAGTCAAACTGAGTTTGCTCTACCTACTGTCAAACATGTTTTTCTAATCATATTTTGGCTTCTTGTTGGCTTCTTGGCCTCTGGCTGATTAGTGCTCGACTTTCTTTGGAGTTTTTAGGTCTAGAGATCAACCTCTTCGGGTCACCTACTTCCTGTCCAAAGAAATAGTGTAGTTAAGGTAATCTTATGTTTATCATAATTAAAAGACAGAAGAAGAATAGAAGATGATGTTATATGATACTTTATAACTTCTCATACATTGTCTACAAAATGATTTAGTGAATTTAGAATTACTAGGTGGAAACTTGAATTGCAGTGAGAAGTGTATTTCACTTCACTTTTAATGCTTGGCTCGTTATCACCCATCTAATTCTTTTGGGGTGGGGCGGTAAGGGAG
>AWWV01006784.1:0-42337 GCA_001974805.1 Corchorus capsularis
GATAAGGTATAGAAGAATCATGTTGTTTAATGGTCTTGATAAACTAATAACTATATGCTGACCAAAGAATTTAAAAGAAATGTTTGTTTGGCAGATTATCAAGTCTTCTATTTATGTTCAGAAGTGGAAAAAACTTTCAAAAGATGATAAATATTACTCTAATATACGGTTTCCTAACTTTTATTAACAGATGGATTCTTCTGAGAATTGGGAGCCAGCTACTTTGATTTTGAGACGGTCAAGTTACCAAATTAGGATCAATAGCACAGAAGTTGTGGAAATTTCTGAGAAATATTCAAAGGAATTATCGGTATGCTTTTCTAAATCCTACACCAGATAGATACTTTTTTACTTGCTTTTTTATCCCATTTCAAATAGTTTATGGATAAGGTTTAGCTGTCCTCAGTAGAATTCATATTTCATTACTTGCATGCATCGACTCTGTGCTACTCATGTAATTCTACTTGTCTGACTGCGGTCTATATACTGAAAATTATTGTTATATGGACCCTATATTTCAGGTAGAAATAGATAGATTGTATTGATTATAAATATTATACTTCCTGATTACTGCTGACACCATTTATGTGGTAGGCTTTCATGAAATCATCACTCCTTTGTATGAGTTAATAAAATAATTGAGTCTGAATCATATCCTGTATGACAATTAATAATTAATAAGAATGCAGAAATTATCACCTTTCAAACTGCGAAAGCTAAACAAGAAACAAAATTAGAAAATTGGGCAGGGTGTCAAATAATTTGTTTGATCCACAGTGTATATCATTCAGTGCCTTTGGACTACATATAGTTTTGAGTGTTGTGACTTTTATACATTGTCTTGAATGCTGTATATTTTCCAGGATTATCTGAAAGATGAATACGAAACTGTGTTTCAGAACGGTTAACTTTTGTGCATTGCGTATAATTGCATTTTTAACTTGGTGATGTTGCAGATTAAAGTTCCTAGTGGGCTCTCAACACAATTTGTTTTGACATGTTCTGATGGATCATCACGTCCCTTTAGCACATCTAATGTTCGGTAATATATTGCTTTAATGCTTGATATTTTCCTTCCTTAAGTTAGTTTAGCAGTTCCTATTTAATTGTTGTTATATTTTTATTTTAAAAAAGAGCAATTAAAAGTTATTTTGATTAGACTGACCTATTTTGCTTCATTATAAAGCTTTTTAATACAGTGCTATACATTTTCTTTGTACAGAATGCGGGATACTCTTGCTTTGACTATGAGAATGTTCCAGAGCAAGGTACCTTTCTCATTAAAATTTGCTTTGGAAATGTATAGTTTTTGTTTTTATTATTGTGGCAGTGGTGATATTGTTGGTTGTTTATAGGAAGAACCCATTATAGTATACTTTAGAACAATCGACATCTCTTGCCCATCTTAGTAAACAAATTCAAGTTCTTGCCCATCTTAGTAAACAAATTCAAGTTCTTTTGCATGCATTTCAATAAGCCATCTTACACATGATCACGCTACCACATAGAAAGCTTTACTTTGATAGTATAAGAATACAAAACTTGAATTAAAGGGGATAGATAAATAATGGGGAGATAATAAAAATCTTGGTTATAAATTATCATAGATTTACTATTTACTGGTTGAGTGCTTTTTATGTCAGCTTCTAATTTTCACTTTATGAAACAAAAGCATATGAATGAGTTGTGTTTGTGCATATGCATATTTTAACAAATGATGAGATTAATAGAACCATAAAGAAATCCCATCAAACACAATGTGAGATGAGGTTAGAGGTTTAGACAATCAAAAAAGTTTGGTCTGCTATCAGGTTTAGTCCTAGATGATTGAATAGAGCAAGAATCATGCTGTGACATCAAATTCAAAAGATAATAAAATCTGACAGGGCATATATCTTTTATATTTGGTACTTGTACATCAAAACCAAAATCAAATAGATTGGATAGAAATATCAGCATGAGAAGATTATCAATTAAGCTCTTTTCTATAGACTATATAATTGAAAGAATTTCAGGGAAAATTGGTATTAATGTTCAACTTTATAACTCTACTTATTTTTAAACCTTTATGCTTTATTATTATTTGGAGCAGGCGTTGGATGACAAGAGAAAAGGAAGAGCATAAGGCCAGGCCTTACTGAATATATAGCTTTAAGGATGATAGTGATTATTCATTATTCATTTTTTATAGGAATTGAGAGGAAAATAAACACATGAATGTTTGTATCGTTGTTTTGAATCAATAATGGAAGAACATCTCTGTAATATTCTTCTTTCAGTTGTAATTTTAAATTATTTTAAATGCAATAAAGGATCACATGTTTATGTATCATTATTAGATCCAATAATGTGAAACGATTTCAGCCATGATGCCAACAAGCTTTGACTTGCTAGTCGCAACCAGAAGATGGTAGAAGATCGATATCCAGAGCAGCTGCTGTTGAAGCTGATTGCCCAATTTCAACAAATAATTTTAGTTGAACAATTCTTCAAGTTTTTACCAATTTTTTGGTCAATAATCAATGAGATAATACTGCTAAAGTTTGAACGGAATATGGTCTTTCCCACTTGGGATGCCAACTCAATTAGAGTACTCCCTTTGTTCCTTTAATATAAGTTCATAATTGGTTTCTTTCAAAAAAAAAAAAAAGTTCATAATTAGTTGGGTTGTAAAATTTTATGCATATTTTAGTCTATTTTTTGAAAATACTCTTAATTAAATATTTACCTACGCATATACTCAATCTCTCTCCTTAATTAAAGAAGAGTGCATTTTAAAAATAAGTAATGAATGATTTGTTATACTCCCAAGGATCCTGTGGGGAATACGAACTACAAGTCATACCGGCACCGGAGAAACGCCTTATAATTTGGTATACAGAACGGAGGCAGTCATCCCGGCGGAAATGACAGTCCATACCTTCAGAACCGCACATTATTCTCAAGACACGAATGGAGATGAACTTAGAGTGAATTTGGACCTCTTGGAGGAAGCCCGACTGAACTCTCAGTTCAGACAAGTCAATAGATCCATGCAGAAGGTTCGTCACAGGCAGTTCCAAGTCGGCGATCTGGTCTTGAGAAATTGTGAAGCCAGTAGGCCGGCCTCGGAAAGGAAGAAGTTTTCACCCAACTGGGAGGGACCATATCAGGTCGTCAAAGTGTTAGGAAGAGGGGCTTACAAACTGAAAGATATGGCCAACAAGGAAATCCCTAGGACGTGGAACGCTATTCATCTAAAGAAATATTTTCAGTAACAGTTGTTTAAAGGATATATTGTTGTCAGTAATAGTTTGTAACAGCAATGAGTGAGGATTTATGTTCTATTTCCCAGAAATACCATTTGTGATGGTTAAATAAAAAAAAAATTCAGAAGGCCAATATTACTGCGTTCGTCCCCTTGAGGACCAAACAAACGATCCTTGAATCGTAAACTTAAGTACGACAAACGTCTCCCTTGAGGACCAAACAAACGATCCTTGAATCGTAAACTTAAGTATGACAAACGTCTCCCTTGAGACCGTTTTGCTAAGATAAAACGATCCTTGAATCGTAAAACTTAAGCGAGACGAATGTCTCCCTTGAGACCGTTTGGCTAAAATGAAAACGATCCTTGAATCGTAGACTTAAGCGAGACGAACGTCTCCCTTGAGACCGTTTTGCTAAAGTGAACGGTCCTCGAATCGTAAAACTTAAGCGAGACGAACGTCTCCCTTGAGACCGTTTTGCTAAGATAAAACGATCCTTGAATCGTAAAACTTAAGCGAGACGAACTCCAAAAAATTTGTATGATCCTTGAATCGTACTTGAAGGTGAAAGACGTGCGTCTTTCCTTTGAGGTTCATGAAAGATTATCATAAAACAAGCACATCATGAAAAGAAAGAGAAACAAAATAGCACCAATCAAACTAACAAATATCCGTAACCATATACAGGCGGAAAAGAAGTTGCCCGAAGAAAATAGTTCAAATGTGTCCCAACCAAGCATCCAGAGAGAAGAGAGGAAGGAAAATTAAGAATTCAAGTTATTACACCACAAACATCATAGGAATACAAAACAGACTCATTTCTTTTTCTGGCGCTTGTTCGACGCTTGCTCCGAATTATCACCCTCGCCAATAGGACCTTGGGCGGTGCCCGTTTGAGGAGGGGTCCCAATTGGGGCAAATCCAATCGTGCCCGGCTGAGCGTCTGAAGTTCCTTGATTAAGGTCGATTTTCTGGTCCTGGACGAATGCATCAAGCGTCTTGTGGAGGATAGGGTCGAGAAGATAGCCAGGAGGAAGTTCGTCACTCTCGAAGTTAACGCTAGAAACGTCAAGATTCGGATGCTCTCGCTGAATCAAATAAATAGCTGAATCGCGAGCGGAATTCATATGAGCAGCCGTCTGTTCCAAGCATAATTCGACCTACGCCTTAAGCCTGTTGTTCTCCACCTGCAAACGATTACATGTTATAAAGCAAAGTGGAATAGACGAACGAGAGAGAATGCACCGCTTAAAGAACCTTAATACCTGAAGGGCAGTTTTTTCCTTTGCCCAAGACGCTTTCTCTTTCAGAAAAGCCTCCCGTTCGTCCATAATTGTCTTATTCCTCCGTTGAACCCTGTCCTTTTCATCCTGTAGCTCAAGTTTGACGTCCTTCAAAGCCTTCATGTTGCGAGACAAGTCCTCACTGAAAGCTTTTAGCTGAGCGTCCTTCTCCAAAATTAGAGTCTTCGACTGGTCTTGGTCCTTCTGATGACGAACTAAGGGAGCGCCAGAAAGCCTATCAAAGACATACTTGGCAACTTGGGGAGCCCATTCAGAAATCTCTTTCTCGAAAGCGGCAAAGTTTCCCCGCGCCGCAACAAGATTCTGCAGAAATGCGAATGGCGGAGTAAAATACATGGTAAGTAAAGTATAAGCGGATATACAAGCAATAATCCGAGGATTACCTGAATAGCTGCGCCCACCATCAGAGCAGCGCGTTCGACAGGGGCAGCATCCCTAACGGCCCTGAAGTCATTTATATCAGCGTAGTTAAGGCCAAAAGAAAAGAACGCTGCCATCAGATCGATAAACTGAGGGGCGGTCTCTTTCTCACAATCCTTCCTATACCACTCAGCGAAGCCCCCGCCAGAAAAAATTCCAGAAAGGAATGAAGGAAATTCTGGATCAAAGAACGGGCGAGAGCCTGATCCCATCAAGGGTGGAGATTTGGTCGCAGGATGGGAGCTGAGTGGGCGAACTTGCGCAAGTTGCAAAGAACCGGCCCCAACAGTCGCAGTCTTTGCAACCTCAGCAACGGTCGATGTAGGAGCAGGGGGAGTCCCCGAGCTTATTCCTGCACGACGAGCGTTCAACCTAGCCCGTCTTTCAGCTAAAGAGAGAGAGCTCATCTCTTCAAGATCTTTGTTTAGATTGCCTGACAGGAGAACAAGGGGAGATTATTTTTTTTTAAGAGAAGATAAACGAACGTCAGAACAGAAAAAGAATAAAAAGACGAGTTAAACACCATAAGGACTCTCAATCTCCGACATCAGGACCGGCACGGGGAGACCGGGACGACCTTCTGCTTCAGCCAAAGCATTTAAAACCATTAAACCTTTCCCTCTACCGTAATTACCGGGCCCTTGGGATCGTGTATTGAGGGACGGAGAAGGAGTTTCAAACCATTCTTTTTCCATAAATCTGGGAGCGACGTACGTCCGCTCCTCAAACTCAATACCCTCAGGCATAAACTCATCCCCATCTTCGCCCAGCGCATTAACAATCACAGCTGAATCCCCAATCTCGACTTCCTCGCCATCAACCAACTCCTTGCGTTTAAAAACCAGAGGTTGGCAGACGCCCACCTCCAGTTCAGTATCATCAACATCACTCATCTGATAAGGGAGAGGACTGATGCCACAAAGAATGAGACGAGCGGCATGAAGCATCTCCTTCCATTGAAGAGTTTGTGAGCTGAAGTACCTCAATTGCTCCTGATTTTTTGCGCTCAGCTCATATTTCGCAACATTATAAGACTTGCTTTCAATGTTGGTCCACCTTGTCCTTATTGGCCATTTCATTCCCTTTCTAATCTGAATCCCAAAAAACTCAACCTTCCAGTCACGCCAGCTAGAAGGGGTTTCAAAGAACGTCTTTCCTTTCCTCCAATTGAAGCTAATAAACCCCCCGTTATTGGAAACCCGAAATTCGTGACGAAAAAATTTTAGGCTGGGCTTCCAACCCTTGTAGATGCAACTCACAACATAGCCCATAATAAAGATCCACGCGTTCGGTGTTACCTGGGATGCTGCGATTTCGTAGTAACGTAACACCTCATGAACGAACGGGTGACCCGGAAGCCTGAACCCACATTCAAACATTACCCTAGTAAAAAATGCCCTCCTTCCATTCTGGCGAATATTGTAGAGACGGTCGTCTTCGGTGGGGTAGCAGAACTTGAAGCCGGTAATGGGACCCAATCCCACTGCTAGCATGTGCCCTCACCACCCTAATGGACACATTGTCAGCTCCTCTCACATACTTCGAAACAACCTGATTAGCAGCTGAAAACGCCCCGTCGACCTCGTCATTATATCTCTGCAACCAGTTTTTCTTCACTGAATCAGAGGATGTAGCCAAGCTACCAGAATCGGCCCTAGAACTTTCAGCAACGTTCGGAGCCGCAGAGTGAGCAACTTCAGTGGCTGAAGATGAGAAGTTAGTGGCACTTCCTTTAGGAGGGACGACGGGTCCTAACTCCCCCACACTAACTGAATATGACGAACGTCATCGAAATAAAGGCAAGTTGCTCGTCCGAACACTTTATGATCGCTCTCACGACTGGGGGCAATTGTTGATCTCACTTTATTTCGGGCCTGATCGGCCCAAAGCCCACTAGGTAAACCCTAGTCTCTAAGCTATAAATAGCCAATGTATGACATTCTACCTCATGAGCTCAATTATATTCTAATACGCTTGACTCTAAGCTCTATTACGTGATATCACCACTATCCACAAACACTCACAACACTAAAAGCGGACCTCACTGACTTGACCGTCGGAGGAGGTCCCCCCTCAAACACCACAGGGGGACCTCTCTTTAGCACGGTTTTCTCTCTCTTGCAGGCCTAGTTCGGAGCTCAATCTAGACGACCTTCTCAGATCACCGTTGTGGATTATTTTGACCTCAACAGTTAATTTTGTAAAATGATAAATAAAAAGAACATCGGTATCAAAAATAAAAATAAAAATAAAAAGGAACAATTGTTGTGATTTATATATAGAAAGGGGGTATATAACATTTTTAACAAAAAAGAAAGTTTATGTTAAAAGCTCCTTTGATTATTAGTATTAAGTTAAGACAGAAGTTCATTTATTTTACATTCTCACAAAACTCAAAGAGACAATTATTTATATGAAAAGCTTATAAAAAAAAATATTTATATGAAACCCACACTTGTTCGTGCATTATGTTTTATTGTGGTTCGGCAATCACCCATTTTCCCTGCTTGAAAACAACAGCCGCAACTCTAGTTTATCTTGTTATTAGCTTACCTTTCATCAACCAATGGCTTTACTTTATGGCTATGGCTATAGCCTTATAAGCAAATTGCATATAATCCTCTGTGGCAAGTTTATTTGTTTCCTCAATGACATCTTGCCATGTCAGACTACTAAATTGAAAGCATGTGATTAATTCTATTTAGCACAAATTTTGGAAACGTGGCAAAATCCCATTGGTTAATTGGTTAGCCGGTTGGTAATGTGATTTGCTTGTATTTCTGAAATCTAAAAGTCTTCTTAAAATGAAAAAATAAAAAATGCGAAAGTCCACTCACCTACACTTTACCAACCAAAATATTGCAAGCTTAGAGCCTTAGACGGCACTTAAGGCAATTTGTTTATTCAATAAGATCCTTCGATCCAAGAAAAACACATCTATTTAGTCAACAACCCATCAATCCCCATTGGAAAACTATAGTATTTAAATATAATAAATAAATAAAATAATAATATAAAGCTATAATTATAAATGGCTTAATGTTCTTTTTGCCCCCAGAATTTGTATGCTTTGGATATTATTCTCTGAACTTTAAATTTGGATATTTTGTCCTAAATTCTTAATTTTGGACATTTTAGTCCTTCCCAGATGGTTGGATTAATGACACCATTATGCCGTTGACGTGACATTACCAATCCGACCTACGTGGCATTGCCACGTCGAACCAAACTGCTGACAAGGCATTGCCATATTGCATTTTTGTACCACGTGGCATTGCCACGTCAGCGGTGTGACAGTGTCATTAACCCAACCATCTGAGAGGGACTAAAATGTCCAAAATTGAGATTTTAAGGGGTAAAATATCCAAAATTAAAATTTAGAGAACAAAACGTTCAATCGTGCAAATTCAGGGGATAAAAAGGACATTAAGCCAATTATAAACCACCCAAAATAATTAAAAAATGCAGTTTAAAAAAAAAAGGACCCAAAGCCAAATCAAGTAGCAATAAGAATAAAGTAGAGGATAAGAGAGAGACACATCAACTCCCCATTTCCTCTCCTTTCCTTCCCTTCCTCTAAGCCCCTCCACCTTTTTCTTCTTTCCTTTTCTCTTTTCCATTCTTCTTTGTTTAAATACAAAATATAACAGAATTGTTTCAAAGAGTATTGAACATGAGTTCTTCATCATCAGCAGCAAGCAGCCCAAATCCTTGGTCACCCTATGATGCTTACAAAGATTGTTCACAAAGACTTTGTAGCATATATTGTCCCCAATGGTGTTATCTCATTTTCCCACCTCCTCCTCCTTTTAACATAGATGATGATGAAAATAATTCTGGAACTGATTTCTCCCCTCTAATTATAGCAGTCATTGGCATCCTGGCAAGTGCATTTATCTTGGTAAGTTACTATACTATCATCTCAAAGTATTGCAGACGGCGTCGGCAGACTAATTCAAGCTTAGAGTTTAATGAAAGTAGAGATGAAATGAACCATGATGGATTGCAAGCTGCAGCTTCAGAAGGGTTAGATGAAAGTGTTATTAAGTCTATAACAGTTTGTAAGTATAAGAAGAATGAAAATTTAGTTGAAGGAACAGATTGCTCTGTTTGTTTAAGTGAATTTCAGGAAGATGAGAATTTGAGATTGTTGCCAAAGTGTAACCATGCTTTTCATGTTCCTTGTATTGATACTTGGTTAAAGTCTCACTCTAGTTGTCCCCTTTGCCGTGCATATATTGGATCCACCACCAATTCTTTGCCTAATCCGGAGGAGGAGGCGGCGGCGGCAGGGGCAGGAATCGTTGAAGTTTCCCGGAATAATAATAATGTTAGTGTGTCAGCAGCATTTGAGTATCAGCCAAGAAATGATGCTGTTTCTGTGGTCCAGGATTTGGAAAGTGGTGTTAGAGAGGAGGCTGTGGTTAGCCTTGTTGTTGGTGGGGATATGGGGAATATGGAAGAAATTAGACAGGATAGAAATGGAAATGGAATATTCCAATTACCACTGAGAAGGTCATTTTCTATGAATTCTTCATCTTCAGTTTGCCAGGGCCAGGTTTTCTCCATTGCTGATATATTACGCATTAGTGAAGAAGAAGAAGAAGATGAGCATCTGCAAGTGGAGCAACAACATGATTTCCAACCATCAATGGGAATTGGAGAATATTATGGCAACAAGACGTCAAATCACAGAAATGGGGTTCTCAATTTGGTTAGAAGTCCTCTAGCTATGAAGAGATCCATTTCAACAGGAAGATTCATTTTCTCCTCCAGCTCCAGGTATGAAAGAGAGAGAAATTCTATTCTCCCAAATTGACCAAAAAATGACATTAAAAAGAAAAAAAAACACAATTTTTCTCTGTATAGGACCAGGCTTTTATTGTTCCTCTGTAACATATCAGATACATGACAGTAGAGTTCTCAAATTTATAAAATTTATGGACTGATCAGATTCTTACACTAATAATAGAATTCATATTCCTTGTATGGTATTTTGTCCTGAAATTTCTTTATGATTTCATTTTCTTCCGAACATTTTATGGCCTAAATTTCACTTTTAGCTAATCTTTATTCTTTAATGAAACCTGCTGCTAGAATTACTGTTAGGAAAAGTGGAGATCAATGTAATAATTTTGGTAGTTCTTTTCATTGATAATATTGATAAAGAAGTTGTTATAATAATTACTTATGCGTTCATGAATGTTGTAAAAAAATGTGATCTAACAGTTGGAAAATCCTAATCTATGACAGCTAATTAAAGTGAAAAAGGAAAGCAGGCCTGCTAACAGCTTTCACTTTAAGTACAAAACATAATGATAAGTAATCAGCATCGAAAATCAGGAAATTTTCTTTTTCTTAGGTATTAAAATTAAAAGAAAAAGCCAAAAAAAGGCAAATAACAAACAAAAAATAACAACTGCAATACTGAACCAAATCTTGTAGCTGGTCTTCTGCAACTCAATCATCATCATCAATATCATGATAGAAAATTTGGCCAAACATTTCTGGAATGGAAGAGCTCCTTAGTTGGAAGCAGAATATAAGCTAAGAAATTCAAATTTGGGTCTAATTTTGGCATGTTGGCTAGTGGCTACCATCTGTTCTGTAGGATTCAGACATCTAACTTGAAGCCTTTTCGTTTCTTTTTCTTACATCTTTTAACCAAGAGATCAGGGGACCATTTACTATTTTTTTTTTTGACGTAACGATAGAGTTTATAAAAATACTATTGAAAATTGACTATTTTATATTTAATTGAAAATGGAATCTTGCCAAAAAAAAAAACGTATAATTAAAAATGAAAAAAAATTATGAAAGAGTATTATTGCTAGAAACTGATATCTCTAGCTTTTGCTTGCCTAGACAACATTGGAAATGGGCATGATCCTTGATTTGGGGATTAATTCATGTGTGTTAGCTTAAGAGCAATGCTGGCAAATCAAGGATCTAACTTTTTATCATTTTTTTTATAAATAAACAATTTAAGGTGACTTGTCTAGGAACAAAAAGCTTGTTTGGAAGGAAGTTGGGAATTAAATAGAAGTTTAGAACTCACATTACAATTGAAATTATTGCAACTAACATGATTGGGATATAGAAAATTTTGATTAGATATGGAACAAGACAGGACAGCTGAACTGCCACTAGGCCACAATGAAACAAAAAAATATTTAGTAATGTGTTGTTTGTCATGTTATAAGCATTTAAAATTCTTGCTTAAGCTTTATATAGTCAATACCTCCGTGTGCCAGTGACAAGCTTTTATGATCTTTTATTTATGATCTTGCTTATCCCGATTTTGTCGACTCGGGATAAGCAGTCAAATTGGGGCAATACATTTTAGGAGCTGTTTGGTTACCCTTCACGACATATTCCCAAATGGAATGACATTACTGACAATGATGACATCACCTAGAATGTACACCAAAATGTATTTGGTTGTCACACCTCGTTACTTAACAAAATTTCAAAAGTATATGGTAAAAAATAATTATCTTTTTTCTGCAATATTTTGCACCTAAAGTCCAGAGATTACAAAAATACCCTCATTCAACACTTAACAAAATTTCACAAATATATGGAAAAAAATAATTGCCCTTTTAGTGCAATATTTATCGAGTATAAGGCAAAAAAATATTACCTTTTTTGTCCTGCAATATTTCACAAGGCAACAATGATTGCCATTCTTTCATGCAATATTTCACAAAGTATATGGGCTTCAAATATTTACCAAAGAAAACATATAAAAATGAATCTAAAATTAAACCATATTAAACTGATATATTTCATCAAATTAACTTCTGGAAATTGTTTTCAAATAGTAGATATATATACCAATAGTTTCAAATGGCAGCAATTAAACATGTACAGAAATGCAATGTTTGAATTTGTCATGGGCCCTTAAACATAACTGTCTAACAAATGTTTGTTAGCAAAATAAAAAAAGCCATTATATGAAAAAAAATATTGATGTTAGACCCCCTCAACTATCATCAACATGCACAAACCATCAGTTGGCAGACCCCCACAGACACATGCAACCTAGAAATCCTTAGCAAAGCTCACCAAAATCAAACGTTGGCTTGTATGGATTGACTTCACACAGTTGCTTCACAACATAGTCCCTTCTTAAAATGCACACATGGAGTCAATCATCCTCTAGTGCGAAATGCACATAGTCACCAATTTCATCTTCTATCTTACAGTTAAACGAGTCATACCTAAATTTCAGAAATTTAATTTCAGCAAACAAATCCCACCAAACTGATGCCAACAAATAATCAACCACAATGCCCAATATCCCGGCAAAGTCAATTTAATTTAAGAAAATATGAATTAAAAAAAAGTTTCCCATAATCCCCAAATTAATTCAAACGAGAGGAGTACCCCGCGCTTGCATTACGTGGATTTTTTAATATGGGTAAACTTGTTTGTACCTTTTGGCCAAAAAAAAAAACTTGTTTGTACCTGATATTTGTTTGTAAGTGTATATTTGTTTCCACACATAGTAATGTAATATATATCATCATAATATATCCTTCTAAAACAAATCCTTTAAAAAAATGCATTCTTAAATATCCTTCAACAATGGAGAAACGCAAAAATGAAATGAAATCCATTTCCCCAAAGGCCTTCTCAAGTTCAATTTTGCTTCACTATTTTTTGTCGCTTCGGTTTTCTCGCTTGTGAGAAAAATTAAAGGCCATTAAGTTAGTTTAATGAATTATGTAAATATTGTTCACACCATACCATATTTGGGCTCAATGAATTCATAATTTTAGACCCAAAAACCGAGCTTAGTATGTTGTTTATATGCTTTGTTAATTTAGAAAAATGGATCCTAGATGAGTATAGATTTCACCAAAAAAAATGATGAGTATAAATTAAAAATAGTGTTTTAGTAAATTAAACAAGGAATTCTATAACTCTTCTAATTACAAAAAAGAAAGAAAAAGATGATAAGTGTAGAAATGATCATTTGTCCTTGATAGTTATTAATCAATTGTCCTTGACAATTAATACGGTCCATTAAAACACACTAATGTGTGTGAATATAGTTAATCATCTAAGAATAGTCAACAAAACCAAAATTTAAACCCAACACAAACCACATAGAACATAAGGATTATTGAGTAATTAGCCAAGGGAGAAAAGACCAAAACGGGGCGAAAAGGTTGTTCTAGGTTAAAAGTTGAAATGTCCTGTGAGTAATTTCACCTTGTTACAAAAATAATGGGTAGGGTATATAATGCATACAAAACATTATACAATGTTACAATAGTTAAATATAAAAAATAACACAAAAGCCCCAATTTAATTTTAGAAACCCTGACCCTAATTCCCAAATTCAGTTTCGAAACTCTAACCCTCCCAATTTCAATTCAAAAACAATAAATTTATCACAATTACACTGTCACAAATAGTCGAATCTAACACATAACACAAAGCCCCCAATTTAATTTCATGAACTCTAACCCTAATTCTAATTTCAGTTTCGAAACCCTAACCCTAAATCCTAAATTCATTTCACACACAACAAATCTAACAATAATATAAGAAATTTAATTGAAATACAAGAAATAAAAATAAAGCATTCAATAGTCTAACTTCAATTTCAAATCGAAACTCAACCATGAAATTGGGGCAAAACAAAACGGTGCAAAAAGAACTTACACGCAGAGGAAAGTCCGAGTAATACTGCCGGAAACTGGAAGGCCTTTTTTTGACCCACCGGAAGCGCAATGAAGACGAAGAGAAAGCAAAAGTCAGAAAAAGAACGATAGTTGAGAGAGCGACATAGAGTGGCTAGGGTTTGAGTAGGAGAAAAGAAAATGAAAAACGAAATTGAAAAAAAAAACAAAAAAATTTGTTTTGTTTATTTTACATTGGTATAAGTGTAAATAATTTGATAACTCAGGGCATCTTAGTCCAAAAGGGAAAAATAGTGAGGGTGAATTTGGACAAATTTTTGAAGTCATTCGGTAATGTCACAATACCTATGGGACCCTTGGGTTTGACATTCTGGAATTTGGCCAAATTGCTGACGTGGCATGGTAATTAATGCCATTACCTGGTAATGACATATTCTAGTTAACCAAACACATGAAAAAAAGATTATCGATGCCACATTATTGGGGTAATGTCACATGAAAGGTAACCAAACAGCCCCTTTAGTGTGTGGGTAAAACGCATTGTTAGCGCTAACGGAAGCTGTCATGGTACTGTTAAGTCCTTTTAATAGAGTTTATTTATTAATGAATATGTTTCATAAAAATTGGATTAAATATGTAAAGTTAAAACTGTAAAAAAAATAAAAAGAAAATTTGAATGAATTTAGCTTAAAAACAATTTCAACTTCAGAAAAACAAATTTTGAAAGATTTCTTTGAAGTTTGGGGCAATGGAAGATTTTGGGCTATTAAAGGTTATCTCAACGCAAAAACCATCTCCAAGGTGTAAAAGTGATGTAGTTCTTGCATTTTGGTGTCTCTACTTACAAGAATGTGCATCACAAGTCCAAAATTTGACGGTCCGTCAGATTGCCTTTTTCTCTGCTGATGTGGTGTTGACTGGTCCCACTTTGTCTGTTTGACTTGCCACGTCAGCGACATGTGAAATTTCAGGAAATAAAAAAAACCACAATTTTTTTTAAAAATTATTTTGATTTTTTTAAGCCTGGTTTGACATTACGTTTGGAGATAAAAAAAAGCTGCTTTTGAACCTAAACGCAATACCAAATAAATCTTGATTTGTGTCAAAAGCTGATTTTGAACGCAAAAGCCAAGCCAACCCAAGAAGCTAATCCTTATGTGCTTTTGCGTTTCAAAAGTGTTTTTGGATATTAAATGACTAAAATCTCCTAATTATTTTTTCTCTTTCAATTTTAACTAGCATATACTTTTTAGGCATTTTATCCTTCAACCCCATTTTTTCACAGTAATACCAAATATTATTTACATTTCTCTACCGTAATTTAAAAAAGCACTTCTCAAAAACACTTTTTCCAAACCAAGCTTTTTCAAAATGCAACCTCAATACCAAACTAAGTCTTATTTAAAAATGTAAACATGTACAGTTTTAAAACTAAAACTAAAACCTCAAAAATATACACATCTTCTGCCTTTTACAAAAGGAAACACGCACAACATTAATTGTTGTTATTATCATTAGTTTCTTTTGGATTCCAACCGGACGTGTTATAAATGGTGTCGTGAGAAAATCATCAAAAAGTGAACAAGAACAATCGGACATCATAACATCCATATCTGGGTTTAAATCAGGATGCCCTATGGTGTTGTTGGAATAGGGCTCGATGGAAGGCGTGGAGTCTTAATAATACTTTTCATTAGGGCCAAGCTTGCGTTCAAGGCCAAAATTGAAGTTCTCAAGAAGGAGACCTACATGGAGTCAGGGCATCAAATTGACAGCTTGCGGAGGAAGGCCTTGCTTCCGGGTGGGTCAATGATCTTTATTACAACGTACCTTTAATGGCCCATTAGCTATATTTCCGGTAACAATCCTAAACTCAAAAAGGCTATTTGCTATGGTGCTTGACCCATGGTTTAATAGGTTAACCCATTGCTTTCTGACTTGTAACATTACATTTCCCTTCACACCAACCTTGTCCTCAAGGTTGAAGGCATAAAGAGCAACACTACAGTAGGTTCTGAGCCCTTTCCAGGTTCGATCCAAGGCGTAAAGATTGCTTGCAAGTGTTGGAGTAACTCGACAATGTGCAACATGATAGTTCTCTACAGCTTCAATAAACTTTGCAAGGATGATAGACTCAGTAGGAGAATGATCGTGTCGTCTATGACCATAAAAATAATCCCCACAATAACTAACTAGAATAGCTAGGGCAAGTAGGGGTCGAATCCCACAGAGAAGGTTTATGTGATGAACAATAAAAAGAAAGAAAGATCTTTTCCAAAAATCGATTAGAAAACAGGGGATTGTAAATATCAATTAAAAAGAAAACAATTAAACTAAAAATCAAAACAAAGCAAATTAAATCTAAATCTAAAGCAGATTAATAAAGCAAACAATAATTATAAAGCATACTTCTTCTCCAGTGGTATGATTCAATCAGATTAACTATGGATCATCGACTTAGAAGGTGAATTAAGCATCTTATTCTTGATTGACAACTGATATAGGTTTCTCAACATGTATTTTAGATAAGAGGCCGATTAAAGCTGCAGTTATCCCTTTTATTCCTTCAGCAATCGATTACTTTCTTAGGGCTTAAAGATCACTTGAGAACAAAGCATTAAGAACAGTTAATTTTACACACATGCCTACAAAGTAGAACCATACGAAGAGAAATTTCTCGCCCTCCGATAGACAAATACCCATTAAACAGCGATTAAACAAACCTAATTTGCTACATACAATCAAACTTGAGTGATTAATTCTAAGCCTGATCTAGTCATAGATCTTCCTCTTACATCGTTAGTGGCCACATAACTCAAATAAGATTCAAAATCATAAAATTATTCTAGGGTTTTGACTACTATCATCAAGAACTTAACACAAAATTATAAGTATAGAAATCTCACCATAATCAATTGATTGAATTCACCAAAGGATCAGAAGTATTAAAGATTTAGCTACTCATGGACTTAGGAAAATCCATGAGAGGCATAAGAATACTTACAGGACTAGGGAGAGGCGATTTCTCCCCTTTGAAACCCTAGGGACGTCGCACCCCTCTATGGTTAGAAAGGGTGTCGACTTCTCCCTCTTCTAAAACTAGAGAAAAACCTAAAAATTAAAGAAAGGTAAAAAAAGAGAATTATCTAAATCTATGATGTGTAAAAGTATGTGATTTGTGATACAGGAGGTGGCTATTTATAGTGGAGGAATAGGGTTGGACGTTTTAGGCTCTGACTTAGACTCCAAGTTGGATTAGGTGTCATCCTAGAGTAGAATCCAAGTTAGAATAGGATTCTGGAATTTTTTGGAATTGTGCAGTAACTTCGACTTTGATTTCGGGCTTGAAGATGGCAGATCTGGGCTTTACACTTCAAAATAAAGTTGTAGAGCTCGGAGTTAGCTTTCCAACGGCTACTCATGGGCTTAAAACGGATATCTGAGCAGAAAGTTATGACCTTTCTACGAAGACTGCGCTGAAACCGGGCTTATATCGCAAATCTGCGGGATTATTGCGGGATTTGGATATTCTTTTGGATATTAGGCCTACAAATTGAGATTTTAACTCCAATTATAGGTTTATATGGGCTGAGTATATTCCCATATAAATAATCCAAAAATCCTCAATTTCAGGGCTTCTTCTGGGCTTGGCTTCAATCCTTTGCAAATAAGCTCCAAATCTTCAATTTTTACTTCTTAAATTAATTCTTCAATTGTCTTCAAATCTTCAAAATATCTTCAATCACGAACTTCGCATCTTCAAATCTTCATTCCAAATGGCTAAATCCATAGTTGAGTAAAAAGTCTCCAAAATAGCTCCAAAAAGAGTGAAAAACAATAAGTTTTCACTTTTCTTGTCTTCAAAACCTAAAAACACAAATACTAGCAAAATAGGGTAAAAACATATATAAAAGTGGCAAAAAGTATATAAAAATAGCTATAAAAACATGCATAATTTGAACTCGATCAGAGAAGCTACAAGTATGTGAGAGTCGTTCAAGCTCCTAAAGGTATCCACCCATGATTGAAGGTCTTGAAAAGGTGATAAGCTTCCCCAACAACCAATTACAGAGTTGGTTGGAATAGTATGTGTGCAAAAACTCTCTCAAAGAGGTCCATATGACAGAAACTGAACTGCCTTGGGCCTTGTCCTTGTACTGCTTTAGCATTTTACTAACTCTCTGTTGTAGATGAACCAAGTGATCTCCATTGAATTTATGGGAAATGGCATAAGCATTCCATACCCTGGCAAAAGTTATAGCAGTAACAATCCCATGGTCCTTGATAGGTTATCCATCTAGCGATTTCAATTTACTAGCTAATGTGTATAAACTTTGATTAATAAACCAGTTAACAGTCAGCAAGGATGATGAGTGCGTAGAGACTTGAGAAGCTCGCTGATATGGAGTAGAAGCTAGACAAGAAACAACCAACACATGGACTAGGCCATAGAATATAATTTTCTTAAGGTTTGCATTGCCGAAAACTTTACTAGAGCCACTATTAATGCCTGAATTAACAACAACCATGACCAACCAGATCAGAGCTACAGGGTGCTTAGTGAGAAGCTTGAAGCAAAGCTACATCTTTGTAACTAAACAGGCCACAATATAGCTCTTTGCGTTTAAGACAGACCAATGTGCTTGTTGCTCAAACTTAAACAATCTAATAGGAGCATAGCCACAAAGAATACTAGCATATTGAAATTCATCTAATTGAAGTCCCATAATATATAGTGTCCTAAGCATTTTCAAAAGTTTTCTCATACAGGCCAAAACATGCATATCTCAGTACCATGTCACTCCAATGCCAAACAACTTGAAAGCTTCCATTTAGTCCCTTAATTACTTTTCTAACTACAAACCTTAGCAAGCAACCATAGAAAATAACACATTCATTCAATAGTGAAGCAACAATCAGCCTGACTATACTAATGTTACCTGCCAGGGAATTTGAAATTGAAGGTCTGCTGACAACCATAGCTGGTTCTAGTATGCTTTCAAACAATTCAACTGTACAGCTGTTGGCAGAACCTTCTTTGCAAGAATCAAATCCACTTGGGCGAAATCCAAATAAAAACCAACAAATTTTTTTCCTTTAGGATCCCTAGGTGCACTTCACAATTAGGCAGAGATAAGGAATGCCCATCTAACAAGAGCACAATGACATCCTTCTTTTACCATGTCCTTCTTCAAATTACTTATGAGCCCACATATATTTGTATCAGACTTGAAATATTGCAAAATACCTATGAAATCAAGTTGTGGAATTTTACTGAGTACGTGGAGGGCACATCTATTGGTATCAATATCTTTGGTCAAAACCAATTCCCCTGGCCGAAATCCAATGAAAACCTCCAAAGGAAGTTCAATGGCGACTAGCGGTAACTGATCCACCACTAAACCCTTTTAACTTTTGGACTCTGAGCTATTGGGAAAGCCTTCAAATAGTGCTTCAATTTGAAAATTTTGGTCGAATTCTCTATCAGCGTTGAGCTTTGAGTCAATGAAAGGAAAATTTCTAGAGTTGGAACCTTTTTTTTTTTTTGCAAGTTGTTTATCACCAGATTCATAACGTGCCTTGATCGATCGAAACTTCTTCACATTCGATCGGCTCATCTTCTTCAGTTCCTTCTTCTAGGCTGGCGACATAAGTTTCAACAAACTCCTTAATAGTTAGTTGTATCCGATCAAAAATTTAATTTAACGTTTCATTGGTTGATGGGGCAACGATAAGAGGCTGTGAAAGCTTGATATCAAGCCAACAACAACCGTCATAAATCGGACGACCGTGAAGAGAAGTTCTAGCCACCACAGCGCTGTGGTATTGTTGAAATTGGATGAGGGCTTAAAAATCAATGGCATTTGAAAGTATTGAAATCTTTTCCACCATTCCATAAGGAGAGAAGATCCGGTTTAGCACTTCACTGTGATAGGATATAGGACATGAGAAACCTTAATCAAAAGGGTTCCATTAGACTCATTCATGGGGGGATTAAGTCCAATAAAAGCACCAATGATAGGGAATCGGATCAGAGGTTAGATGAGAAGAGAAATTAGATAGAGTTAAGGTGAGAGGAGCAAGAAAGGGGAAGGAAACAAAGAGAATAATTTGGGAAGAGAAATTAATTCTTTTCTTCTTATTTCATTCATTAAGAAAGGGTCACGTTACAATCCTTGAGTGGCCCAATAGCAACATCTTTGGTAACTACCTTTTAATGACCTATTAGCTATATTTCCCATAACAATCCTAAACTCAAAAAGGCTATTTGTGCTTGACCCATGGTTCAACTGGTTAACCCATTCTTTCTGGCTCGTAACTCGTAACACCTAACGTTCATTTTTTTTTGGTGAATCCAAACGTTCATTTTTGAAAAACAACAGAAAAATCATGGAAATTCAAGTGAGAAGCAACAGCAGCAGCACTGCTGCATATCCCACGAATTTTACGGAGCAGCGAACAAAAATCCCGAGAAAATTGTCGTTATCCATGCTTCGTCAGCTGAAACGCTGGCTTGCATGGCTCAGATTGAGAGAGAGTTGATAAACGGTGGGAATCCTCCGATGTATAAAGGAGACCGGTGTTTCACTTTCGCCAACCTTTTAGCGTCTGTTGATTGTCTCAGTTCTCGTCTAAGTTTTGTTCTTGATGGTGCTGAGGACTCTTACTTGATTAAACCCCAAAACTGAGGTAAATTTTTGTTGTTATTTTCATTTAATTAGATTTATGTTTCGTTGTTATAAGAAAGAAGAAATTTTACAGGTATAGAAAGAATTACTTAGTAAAACTCCCAAATCTTACGCATTTTTCATTACAAAAATTCTTAATTTTCTTTAATGGTTTGTAACTTTCATCAATATATTGTTTCTTTTTACTCTTTGGTTCTGCTTTACAGAAACTTTTGATATAGAAAATATCAAGGAAAATAACAATCAATTTGATTAAAAGCTTTCTAAAGCCGGTGCAGATAAATTTGATTGTAGTTACTTATATCATTAAAAGAAATGTTGTTTGAACATATATAATTTTAATGGCTACAAGAGAACAATTGAGAATTGATTGCAAATATTTAAGGGTATTATTTTATGATTTTTTTGGTTAATTTTCAGAAAAATGAATTTGCGATTCTTTAACTATATTAATTGTTTCATTGAAGGTGATAAATCTAACAGCAAGCGTTCTGTTCCAGTTCAATTATCTGAGGCTTCCTTGAAATTCATTCAAGGAGTAGGTCAACATTCTGAACTTGAGAATATGTATATACCAAAGATAGTTGGGCTCTTTATGCCGCCATCAGTGTTCTTTCTGTTTTGAAGTGTGGTGAGGCTTTTCTGCCTCTTGATCCTTCATGGTCGAGAGATAGAATATTGTCAATTGTTAATTCTTCAAGTGCTGCTCTTGTTGTTGCATGCGGATCTTCGTTTGGACAAAAAGGGTTGTGAGCCGCTTGATCAGTCACATTGGCTCTTGGAATGTTGTAGTTGTCCTGTCTTGCAGTTTTCTATGGAGGGAAGTATTGAACAAAATAAAAGTCAATCAAGTTTTGGATGGCCTTGTGAAAGTGAAAGACAAAGATTGTTCTGTTATGTAATGTACACTTCAGGGTCCACTGGAAAGCCTAAAGGTGTATGTGGCACAGAAAAAGGTCAGGTGCTATTGCAGTCTGAATACTACTATAGTGTGTACATGCAACTACATTACTGAAGATAATGTACTGGCCTTATTGCACAATATGTATCTAGTTTGTCCTTTTCACCTTGTTAATCTTAATAACATTTTTCCATTTTATGAAGATAATGTGAGTGTTCCGTTGTATACTTGTTCTGATACTCTCAAGACATAACCAAACTTGATTTCTGCAATTAATGGGGTTAGACAAAATTAGATAAAGTTGATAATCAGATAGAGACTTCCTGATATGTAAAGTAGTAATCCTGAGTGATTCATGGTACTCTATGGTTCACAATCCATTTTGTCACCTACTTTGGTTATACCATTCTCTTGAGCTTATATACAAGTAGTCTTTAGGGCTTGCTGTTTTGTTGAATGATGGGACGAAAAGAACTCAGTATTGACATTAATCTGTATTGGGTGACTGGAGGGAGCACATTTGGATTTTATTATAATTTGCTCCACAATTATGTTCCCTTGTAAATGTCAAATCCTTGTATATTCGAAAGATGAAAAATTTCCCCAAGTAAAGTCACTTATGATGTGCTACAATATACTCAAACCAATAAGCCTTAATTAATCTAAATTTAATTGGCTACACTTGTGAGGGCCATATTTTTTGTAAGATCTAAAGACTAAAGGAGCCATGTAACTTTCACAGCTTCACGCTCTGTTCTTATAATTCTGTATCTACCCTTTGTCAAGCTGTAATTCCTTTTCTTTGCAACATTGCATGAAGAGAGGGGGTTTAAGGGAGATCATAAAGAAAAGTGAGGATGATGCATATCCCTGTTTTGCTCTATTAGATATTTTCTTTCCAGATTAAGTGCCTTAGTGTATCTTCGTTTAAGCATTCTCTGGGTGATTTCATTCTGGTACAACAAACATGTTACTCAATTTGACAGCTTAGGTTTTTTTTTTTTGGAGGGAACAACAGCTTAGGAATTTAATACAATCTGTAGCTTGAAATATTTGGAAGGAGGGGGGTTCGGGGTGGGGCTAGGGAGTGAACTATATTTAGTTTAGACGGAGCTTGATCTGGTGAATGTGAATGATGTCTATTTTTGCATATATGTTTGCGTTGGTATGCTTACAAACACTCATGATCCTTTGAAAAGATTGCTAAGCATAAAACATGTGCCTTGATGTAACCAGTGAGGTTGGTGGAGATTTAAGAGAATATCACAAAATATTGAGGAAAGATACAGTTCAGAAACTGGAGGATCTGCTTTAGGACATCAAAGCTTTTCAAGAAGAATATAAGATGCTTTTCTGTATCCCCTGTCAATATATTCTATATTATATAAAGAACGTCATAAACAAAGAAACATCCTTTTTCGGAAGATTGATACTTCTCCAGTTTTCCTCTTCTCTGTTTTGTTATAATGCATAGATGCTTTTACCTACCTCTGTTTGTTATTTTTCAACTTATTTGGTGATAAGTGTTTTTTTTTTTTTTTTTTTTACCTACCTCTGTTGTAGGCTTACTGTATTAATAGGCTTACAGTTGTTCCATCACTTATGAGGGCAATATTTCCTGCAATGCAAAGTCAACATGATAATCTGATTTCAAGTTCATTAAAGGTGTTAGTTCTAAGTGGTGAACTCCTACCTTTATCCTTGTGGAACATGCTTTCCAGTTTATTTCCCAAGACTTCTATTCTAAATTTGTATGGGAGACGGAGGTATAATCTAATTTAGATTAATTCTCCTTTTTAGCTTATAATGATTTAATTAAGTCATCATATTAGCCTTAAAAGTGTGCTGAGAAAGCTGATTCACTTTATCGTTTTGCCTGCATACATCTTCATGACCTTGGGAATTGGGATCCTTCTCTGTCTCTCTTAATTTGTTATTGTCCTCATGTTATTTCACATTGTTGAGGTGAGGATTATTCTGTTTCTGTAGGCCACCAAAGACTGCTTTGGCATTTCCTTATTCTTTTTCCTTTATCATGCTACAATGTAAATTGATTTGCTAATATGTGACAAATTATATGCATTTGACAGTTTCTGTGATTATATTTACCGAATTAAAATAACGTGGCTGTCATATTTGCCTTAAGCATTTTAATGTATTTATTATTATCATAACAAATGATTATGTAGCACTCATTTCTATTGGCTAACATTAAAGGTATGTGGAGATTGTATGTATTTTGACTGCAAGAGGTTGCCGCAAATTTTAGAGATGGAGATGCTAACAAGTGTTCCGATTGGCCTGCCTATTTGTAAATGCAACATTGTACTTATTGGCGAAACTGGTAATTCTAGCGAGGGCAATATTCGTTGGAGGTCTCTGTGTTTCTATTGCTTACTTATCTGAAAATGCTATTATACCTTTGAACAATGCAAAGTTGCACCAGAATTCGATTTGTAAAGTGTGGAAGTCAAGTATATTTTAGGACTGGTGATTTTGCTCACCGGCTACCAAGCGGCGACTTAGTTTTCTTGGGGAGAAAGGACCGTACGTACTGTAAAAGCCAATGGCCAACGCGTTGATTTGGAAGAAATTGAAAATTCATTAAGGAGGTATATTGAAGTTTTTGATGCTGCAGTTATTTCTCACTAAATGTGTTACTTTGGTAGAAATATGAATTCTTGAAATGCTACAGACTAAGTAGTTCCTTTCTTCTTTCATTTTAGTTTTTAGTGTGCCGTGAATGACTTCATGATTTGGAAAAAGTTATATTCATCTTATACTCTTACCAATTATATTGAATCATGAAGTCATTTTAAATATTTTAAGGCCCCATTTTTTGGGCTCTTCTATGAAAGGCTTAAACTTAAATGACAATATTTTGCAGGCATTTACTGATGCTTAGATGGTTGAAGATGTCTCAGATGATGATGATTTCTTTATGATAGGTGGCAACTCTATTGCTGCAGCGCATGTTTCTCATAATCTTGGGATTGATATGAGATTGCTGTAAACCTTTTCAACTCCAGCTAAGCTTCTAGTTACTCTCATGGAGAAAAAAAGGATCAGAGAACACAAATTTTGGCATAAATGATGACCACAAATTTATTTCTCTTGAATCTGAAACTCCCGATTCCCTTGGCTTAAAGTTAGAAAGAGCTTTACCACAGACCCCTTATGAAATGAATGATGATCAAGCTCCTAGGTCTAAACGATTGAAGGTGAATTCAAATAATTACGATGTTTAGCCTTTTCATTATTTTTAATGGGAATCCATGGGATTCTTCAGCAATACCCAAGTCATGTTCCTTTAGTCGCTGCAACAAGGTTCTGCTTGAAGGTATGCAGTGAATGACACTTTCCAAGTAGCTCAGTTGGTAAAAGTTCCAAGAACTGGAACAACGTATATGCAAGAATTGTGGAAAGTTCATATGGAGTCCTGTGTTGATGCCTCACCACTTGTCGTTTTAAAGATTCTGATATTTATGTATTCGTTGGATCTCATTCACATAGGTTCTTCTGTGTTGATGCCAAAAAGGTATGGATCTCACTTAGAAGAAAGAGTTAATTCTATAATAATTTAGTAGCACATCTTTACAACTAATTGATTTGACCTTGAGTCGTTGCTATTATCGTCATATGATTAAAGACCATATTGAAAATTTCTTATTTCCGTTACAAGCTTTCATTACAACATTCTCAATGTACATAATTACCACCTTTCCTTTTAACAACTATTTTTGGTGGTCATTCTAGTTTATTAAAATAATTGTCAAGTTGATATATGTGTGACATTTTATTCTTAACCTAAATATTGGAAATGTGGAAGTGATAATGGGCTATGAATGTGTATAAACTGGATTATGCATGGCATGAATGTATGTGCTATACTTATTATTAGGTCAACTGAAAGTTCTTAGTAATTCCCATCTTTTTTTTAGAGGGGGGTACTCATGCCCGAATCTAACTGGGGTTTGTGATGGTGATCTTGATCATCTTTTTATGGTCATATCTATGTTTTTTGGGTATTTTATGCTTGATTATGCCTTATATTTGGTATATTTTTGTTTATAGGTGCTAAAGTGAAGAAAAGTGCAAAATCACCAATTTTGTACCTTTTTGGAGCCTTTTTGGATGATTATTTACACAACTATTTTCCAAGGACAATTCGGATGAAGAATGAAGCCAATATGATTGTGAATGAAGAGCTTGAAGAGTCAATTTTATCATCATAAGATTGATTTTCAAGAGTTTGAAGCAAAGGAGCAAAGTTGAATTTCAAGGCAAGAAGACATGTCAAATGGCGTTGAAGCACTGGAACACATGGGGCGCGAAGCAAACCAGGTGGGGCGCCCAGCGCCAGTCAGGCATGCCACCCAGCCACACATGGGAGCAGGCGACCTGGGGCCTGAGGCCAACGTCCTGGGTGCACAAGCCATTGACATGGGTGCCCAGGGGGAGTCGGGGCCAGCACATGCGCGCGTGTCAGACAGCCACCACGTTACTTCTCCTTGAAGCTTCTCCAATTGTTTCCAGATTTGGCGACCCTTCTGTATTTTGGCCATAACTTTTGATCTAGAGCTCTGTTTGAGGTGTATGAGTAAGCGTTGGAAAGCTAACTCCGAGAGCTACAACTTTTGTGTTTTGATCGAAGCCCAGTTTGGACTTTTTCATGGGCGAAAATGCCCCTGCAGTCAGCGGACAGAAACTGTCTTGGGCCTTTCTTGCGGGATTGACCAATTTGAGCCCATAAAACCTATTTGGATCAACTTGAAGACTTGGAAAGCAGCCCAGCACGTCCTTAGGGTTTGCTTAAGCCATCTAAAGCTCTAAAATCAACCTTAGGCGCCTCCTATATTTACCCTCTTATCCTAGAACCCTAGAACAACTTTTCCCCTTCTTATTTTATTTAGGTTTTGCGGTTTTGGGAGGAGGCAGCCGCCCCCTCCTTCTTCATCTCCTAGTTTGTAAGTTTTCAATCTCTTCCAATCCATGAGAGGTTAAACCTTTATACTTCTTTTCCTTAGGTATTTTTGATCAATAACTTTATGGTGAGACTTTTGTTCTTAATAATTTGATTTTTCTGTTTGAATATGTTTCTTATCCCTGTACTTCATCTTATGTGTTCATGTTTTGATAGATTTGGTGGCCAACTTATCTTGAGATTTATGAATACTATTGTTAGATACAAGTTGGCTTAAGTTAAGTCGATGTTGGTCACAAGTGACAATTGTTAATCTAGAAGTTCTAGGTTCAATGGGATTATCAAATCTTGTTGAAATCTTTAGGCCGAGATGGAAATTGATGTAGACAAGTTTGGTATTGATTTATCATGCATGTGGAAAAGTAAATCTTAATGCTTGTCCTATGATTCTTCACAGGGTGATGCTTGATTAGGAACAATAGGGATTAGTTTTAGCTAGTAGCAAGATTAATTCTCTTAGCATGTTGGAGGGTCGAGTATTCCTCTCATATACCAATTATTCAAATGGAGTTGTTTAAGATATTAAGAGGATTACTTTGTTTCAATGAAAGTTGATGTCTACGTCTTAGGCTATATACCGATTTAGGATGATTTATGATTCTTAATTGATTACAATTTAAGTCAAATTTATGATATGTGTCTATGATCCATGATTCACTTGATCAAAATAATTACCTAAAGGAGAAGAAGTATGCTTTTAATTAATTGCTTTTCTTAAATTGTTTTCTAGATCTCTAGTTTAGTTTTATTTAATTGTTTTTTAATTTAGTTTACCTCTTTTGAAAACCTATAAAAAATCCCCTTTGGTAAGATTTTCTTTTGTGTAATTTGGCTTTGATTTGCTCCAACCTTCTTTGTGGATTTGACCCCTACTTGCCCTAACTAATAGTTATAAGTTTGTGGGGATTTATTTTGTGATTTGTTCAACGAGCGATCACAATTTTGGCGCCGTTGCCGGGGAAGGAAGGAAGCAACAAAAGATTGAAGACAAATTACTACCCAAGGATTTCTTACCCTTATCTTTTTCTTTTTCGTTATTTTATTTTTATTTTTATTTTTACTTTTTTTTTCGTTTTAGTGCTAAATTTTTCTTTCTAGTATTTGTTTTCTTGGAGTTAGAATTTCGAGACAATGGAGCAATCACTTACTTTAAGGGAGTTGAATTTCAATTGTGAGATGAAGTCCCCATGCATTTATTATCTAGAAGATTTCTCCTACGAGTTAAAGCCAAGAATGATCCCTTTGCTACCAATTTTTCATGGAGAATGCCATGAGAATCCTCATCAACATTTGCAACGTTTCATCATCAAGTGTGCTATGATTACTAAGATGCCTCAAGAGCAAGCAAAGCTTCGAGTTTTTCCAATGACTTTGGAAGGTAAAGCGGAAGAATGGTTTTGGAGTCTACCATCAAAGCCGATTACTTCTTGGAAGGAAATGGAGAGAGCATTCTTGAACCAATACTTTCTAGAAGCAAAACGCGTCGATGTCAGAAGAAGAATCAACTCTTGTCGACAATTACCTAATGAGAAGTGGTTTCAATATTGGAAAAGGTACAACAAGATTTGTGAAAGCTGCCCCTACCACAACATAAGCGAGGAACTCTTGATACAACAATTCTATGATGGATTGTTTTATGAAGATCGAGTCTACATTGATGCAACTAGTGAAGGTAGCTTGACATTCAAAACACCCACGGAAGCAAGGAAGCTGCTCAACATCATGGCTGAGAACATTCATCAATTTAGCACATCAGAAGAGATTTTCAAGCCTAAGGAGCCAGAGTTTGCATCATCAATGCGCGAAGAGATGAAAGAAATGAAAGAGGTGGTTCAGTTGCTTAGCAAGCAAGTTGTTGACCAACAGAACACTATTGCCAATTTGTTGTGCTATATGATTGCGAATCAAGGAGTGAATCATCACCAACAACCATTTTTGCAAACACCTTTAAACATGGCTCAAGGACAAGAGAACAACATGGAACTTGACAATGGATTGAACAATGCGCAAAGATATGGGATCAATTCAATGGGAATGAAAGACAATCAACCAAGAATTACAAAAGAGATGGAGTCACAAAAGACCCCATTTCCTTTCTCTACACCACAAGTTAAGCCAGTTCTTCCTATCCCTGAAATGAAACCATCACCAACTGTCATACACCATGTGCAAATGCTAAGTGATGAGGAGAGTTATGTGAAGAGCAAGGAGAAAGAGAAGTTTGATTTTGGGATAAATTCAGTTTCATCTCCAAGAATTTCTCAAGATCCACCAAGGAAGAAAAGGGAACCAAAGAAGAAAACAATGCCGCCCAATGATTGTCTAGCACCGTTTCTTCAATTACTTGAGCCACAAAAGACATGTAGTGAAGAGAGCCAACTCGATTCACTTCATAAGTGGAAGGTAAACATTCCTTTATTTGCTACAATCAAACAAGTTCCCAAGGAAGAATGGAAGATGGTAGATGGATTGACTACACAAAGGGATCATGAGGCAGAAATTGAAGCTACATTTTCATGGGAGGAACCAACCTATTCTGAACCAAGCACGATGGAAGGTGAATTTCATGAAATTGTTGTCCCAATCATGAAGGAAATTGAAGAGGTGTTAAGCAAGACAATGGATGATTTGGAATCACAAGAGCTTAATGAACAAAACCCCATTCAATTTTCCTCCAATGATGAAGATGATACACCATATATGGTTTGCATCCATACAACACCAAAGGAGACTCCCAAGACTGTGCAAGAAGAAAAGGAAGCACCAAAAGAAGACATCGAGATGGATATTCCTCTACCTTCTCCACCAAAGATTGCCAAGCACGAAGAGCCATCAAATGATGAGAAATCAAGAAGCTATGGAGAAGAGGAATGGATATCTATGGATAAATTCCTTTTGAAGGATGAGGAGATCAACCAAGTCGAGGACACTCCACAAAGGCAAGTACGAAGTAATGCCAATCATGGATGACATAAGCTCTCATTGCATCAACCTCTAACGGCAACACAAATGGCATTGTCATTCATAGCCATTCATGGGGTCGCTCTCAACAAAATTGGTGAATTCTTTCCTTATCTCCTATTTTGTGCTTACCATTTTTGTGCTCATATTCTTCTTATTTCGTCATATCTATTTTTTTCTTTGAAGTGGTATGATCCACCTTAACAAAGAGATATGGAGGAAAGTCTAGTCAAAGACAATAAACAAAGGCGCTACTTGGGAGGCAACCCAAGAAACTAACATCTATCCTTTTCTTTTTAAATTTTCTTTTTATTAGTTGTAGATCATTTTGCATTTTCAAATTGAGGAGTATTACAAGCAAATGGAGACAAGTGGAGGAAGCACATGAAGATAGCAATTGGAGCTTACACTTTGCAAAAATAGAGAAGCTTTCTTAACTCCCATTTACTTTAATTTCATATGCCTTGATTGTTGATTAATGCATATCAAGATTGATCGTTTACTCCTTGAATTGAATTGTTTTCCATTGTATAAATTATTTCATGCATCTCATACATATAGAATCTTAAGTGATAAGAGCCAAGGTAATTCTTTGATAGTTATTAAGTGAAATTTTTGGTATGAGACAAATGTTCTTGGATTGAAGATTTTATGGGAATTTTGCAAGAATTTGGATGATATTTAGCTTTGGGACATTAAGGGTTGAGTTTGAAGCAAATTGGTAGAAAAATGCAAGGACGAGTATAGAGAAAGCAAAACACGACTCGACCTGGGCCCCCAGGGAGATTGCCTGAGTACCCAGGCCGAAATCTCTCAGCTCCCAACTGCCCTGCATCAAGCCAGCACAGGTCTAGAGGCCGACTGCCGCTGGGCCCCCAAGCCAAAAACCTAAGTACCCAGTTGGATTGCCTGAGCACCCGGATGCCGAGCACTGAACTAGGACAGTGCCGAACACCCATGCGCCCAAGTCGAGCTCCCCAACTCCCAACAGCCATCACCCATCTCCAATACTATAAATACTACCCATCACCCACCTTCAATTCTCCAACACCCATCTCTATCCCAAACATTTTTCATCTTTCTTCTATTACCTCCAAATTTCAAAATTCACTTACTTTAATTCTCAAGTTCACTACTCCATCATTTACAAATAATTTCTTTCATCTTTTCATCACCCAAAACACTTACCCATTAGATTATCCAACACCTTTTCCATCAAAATCCCTCAAGGTCTCAAATTTTCAAGTTTTGGAAAAGTTGTCGATTTCTTTGGATTTTTGTTTCAAGTGGTTAGAAAGGTGATAAGAGATCATTTTGGGAGTGGATTGAGGAGCTTGTGAGCATTGGGGAGTGCTACATTGGATCAACAAGTGGAATTTTTCAAGAACCCAAGGTACTAAGGAAGTGATAGTCAAGTATATGAAACCTAGGGATAAGCTTCACATTGATGATTTCTATGTTGTGGATAAGATTTGTCTTGGATTAGACCGTTGTAATGGAATATCAATGGCTAAGTTCCAACAATTATGGTTCGTGAGATGAGGCAACATAGGAGTGAGATGAGAGCTTATATGGACCGAATTGAGGATATCATGCGTGACTACATGGGCCAAAGGAGACCTAGGAGAGGCCGCTAGCTCTTATCCTTATGATTTCTTATGTATTGCATTTTATCATGACATTTCATGCATTTTTATTTTGCTTTAGTTTGTATTTATCTTATGTTTATTTTGGATCTTATGTGAGACTTATGTGTTTGAATGCTATGATTGATACTATGTTTGGATTGATTTGCTAAGATTGCGTGCGGCATTCTTTGTGAATTATATCTAACATGTGCTCAATTAATTTTGATTGCCCCACTTATTGTGTTTTGTTGCTAGTGAATGATTGTTTGATTTGTTTAGATTAGGTCTTCCTTATAAGTCAAATTGTCATTTTGTACTAACTTTTTCCAAAAATTTCAAAGAGATCATTGAAATTTTTTGTCAAAATACTAGCACAACACACATTGAGGACAATGTGTCTTTTAAGTGTGGTGGGAGGAATTAGTCTATTTGAAAGATCCTATTTTTCTTTTCCTATCTTATTGATTAGAAATAAATTTTTCAAAATTTTTCAAGAAAATTGATTTTGTCTTTCTAATAAGTTTTGATCTAATTTCCATGAGTATAGTCTTGTGTAATACTAATTTGGTTTAAATACATTGAAAATAATTTTCAAATTTTCTTATGTGCAATTTCATTCTTTGATTGAGAAGTGTAATTGATAAGGTTTTTCATACCCAAAAATGTTTTGACAAGTGTATTACTTCTAGAACTTGTGCTGAATCTTGTGTACATTTATAGAAGTATGTCATGGATATGTCAAGGACAAAGTGTGGGGGTATGAAGGGTAGTTAAAATCTTTTAAAAAGAAGTGTTTTCATGAAAGAGGAGAAGAGGTTTTTCTGCTTTTAAAAATAATGAAAAAAAAATCCATTGTTGTCACTCTTTTCTTTAACAAAAGGAGTTAGTAACCCTTGGAAAGAAGATAAGAGGCATGGAATGCGGAAGTATTGTCCCTCTTGAAAAAAATGAGTGTTTAACCTCAAAAGAAAAAGGGCGTTAGTAACCCCTAAATCATGAAAACTTCTAAGGTTAGTAACCTTGCTTTATTAAAAATAAATCATCCTTTTTAAACCCATTCTGATCTTTGATGAATATCCATGATTTGCTTTTTCTTGAAAATAGATGTAAATACAAGCCTATGGTAAGTTTTCCTTGTCAAATTCATCCAAGGTATGTTAATCTTAGAAATTATATTATTGATTGGAGTGATTTTGTGCATAGTTGATTTGAATCTTATGATCTTTGTATTTTTACTAACTTATATTGCATTTGATTAGAAAATGTAGATTAAATTCTTAATTTGTTAGAAGTCCTCTGTTTTCTAAAAGTTTGATATTTCTAGTCAATGTTTACATAATGTTTGTGGGTATCATTCTAGTTGAGTAAACCCTCAGGAGACTATAACTCCTCCAATATAGACATACATTGGTTTAAAGGCTTACGTCACGAGCTAAGTGCCGCCGTACACCTACGAAAATGGAATCAATATATTGTTTAGTTTAGGACAAACATTTTTTGTTTACTTAGGATTAACCTTAGTTTGCTAGGGACTAGCAAAACTTAAGTGTGTGGGAAATATGATCAGACCAAAATTATGCATCTTTTTATGGTCATTTTCCTATACTTTTTGGGTATTTTATGCTTGATTATGCCTTATATTTGGTATATTTGTGTTTATAGGTGCTAAAGTGAAGAAAAGTGCAAAATCACCAATTTTGTACCTTTTTGGAGCCTTTTTTGATGATTATTTACACAACTATTTTCGAAGGACAATTTGGATAAGAATGGAGCCAATATGATCGTGAATGAAGAGCTTGAAGAGTCAATTTTATCATCATAAGATTGATTTTCAAGAGTTTAAAGCAAATGAGCAAAGTTGAATTTCAAGGCAAGAAGACATGTCAAACGGTTTTGAAGCACTGGAGCACATGGGGCGCGAGGCAAACCAGGTGGGGCGCCAAGCTTGCCGCATGGGTGCCCAGCGCCAGTCGGGCATGCCACCTAGCCACACATGGGAGCAGGCGACCTGGGGCCTGAGGCCAACGCCCTGGGTGCACAAGCCATTGACATGGGCGCCAGGGGGAGTCGGGGCCAGCACACGCGCGCGCGTCAGACAGCCACCACGTCAGTTCTCCTTGAAGCTTCTCCAATTGTTTCCAGATTTGGCGACCCTTCTGTATTTTGGCCATAACTTTTGATCTAGAGCTCCGTTTGAGGCGTATGAGTAAGCATTGGAAAGCTAACTCCGAGAGCTACAACTTTCGTGTTTCGGTCGAAGCCCAGTTCGGACGTTTTCATGGACTAAAATGCCCCTGAAGTCAGCGGACAGAAACTGTCTTGGGCATTTCTTGCGGGATTGACCAATTTGAGCCATGAATCCTATTTGGATCAACTTGAAGACTTGGAGAGCAGCCCAACACGTCCCTAGGGTTTGTTTAGGCCATCTAAAGCTCTAAAATCAACCCTAGGCGCCCCCTATATATACCCTCTTATCCTAGAACCCTAGAACAACTTTTCCCCTTCTTATTTTACTTAGGTTTTGTGGTTTTGGGAGGAGGCAGCCGCCCCCTCCTTCTTCATCTCTTAGTTTGTAAGTTTTCAATCTCTTCCAATCAATGAGAAGTTAAACCTTTATACTTCTTTTCCTTAGGTATTTTTTTTCAATAACTTTATGGTGGGACTTTTGTTCTTAATAATTTGATTTTTCCGTTTGAATATGTTTCTTATCCCTGTACTTCATCTTATGTGTTCATGTTTTGATAGATTTGGTGGCCAACTTATCTTGAGATTTATGAATACTATTGTTAGATACAAGTTAACTTAAGTTAAGTCGATGTTGGTCACAAGTGACACTTGTTAATCTAGAAGTTCTAGGTTCAATGGGATTATCAAACCTTGTTGAAATCTTTAGGCCGAGATGGAAATTGATGTAGACAAGTTTGGTATTGATTTATCATGCATGTGGAAAAGTAAATCTTAATGCTTGTCCTATGATTCTTCACAGGGTGATACTTGATTAGGAACAATAGGGATTAGTTTTAGCTAGTAGCAAGATTAATTCTCTTAGAATGTTGAAGGGTCGAGTATTCCTCTCCTATACCAATTATTCAAATGGAGTTGTTTAAGATATTAAGAGGATTACTTTGTTTCAATGAAAGTTTATGTCTACATCTTAGGCTATATACCGATTTGGGATGATTTATGATTCTTAATTGATTGCAATTTAAGTAAAATTTATGCTATGTGTCTATGATCCATGATTCACTTGATCAAAATAATTACCTAAAGGAGAAGAAGTATGCTTTTAATTAATTGCTTTTCTTAAATCGTTTTCTAGATCTCTAGTTTAGTTTTATTTAATTGTTTTCTAATTTAGTTTACCTCTTTTGAAAACCTATAAAAAAATCCCCTTTGGTAAGATTTTCTTTTGTGTAATTTGGGTTTGATTTGCTCCTACCTTTTATGTGGATTCGACCCCTACTTGCCCTAGCTAATAGTTATAGATTTGTGGGGATTTATTTTATGATTTGTTCAACGACCGATCAGATCTTTATGGGGAATGTGGAAGCGATAATGGGCTATGAATGTGTATAAACTGGATTATGCATAGTATGAATGTACGTGCTATACTTATCATTAGGTCAATTGAAAGTTCTTAGTAATTCCCATCTTTTTTTAGGGCCGGGTACTCATGCCTGAATCTAGCTGGGGTTCACGATGCTGATCTTTAGTGTTTTGTTTCAAAAACTTAATGCCACATTTCTCTGTAGTTAGCTGACATAGGAAGTACAACTATTGTGGAATATCCTGTGATTTTTCTGTCTAAATATGGTTGTTTATCTTTCGTCTGAGATGTGATTTCCTCAATAAATAGAGCTTTTTTTTTGTTATCATTCAATGCAGTTGAATGTGAAGGAAAAGGAATCATTTACTAATGGGCTACATATGATTCATGGCCCGATATGTTGACAATACGTGTATAGTTAACTAGTGGAAATGTATGCTATTGTTTATTCCAAGTTATCAAACATATACAAGACTGCACATAGCTTATATTAGCAATTTTTTGGGTGATATGGTAAAGCTCTTAATTTTTAATAATGCATCTTTCATCATGCAAAATATATTCTTTTATTTCACATCCCAGGTCCTCTCTTAGAGCTATTTGTCTAGTATCCTAGCCCTAAAATTTGCCAGATGATTATATCAAAGATGGGCAAAAATATTCATTTGGGTGCTGCAGTCAGAGAGTTTGCTATGCATGATGTTTGAAATACTTGCAAATTTTCTTGTGTTAGTCACCTTAGAAATTGACCGTTTGGATGTTACGAAATTATGTTTAGTGGCACCATCCAGTGGGAGACCAGACTACAAGGACGGGTTCAAGGGCCTGCAGCAATTGTTGATGACTTCTCTTAATTTTTTTTTTTTGCTCTGATTCCTTCAGCTTTTGTTACCATTTGCATATGAGCATGAAATGGTTTTTAACGTCCTTTTCATGCTTGATGTTGCTAGGTGGTTGTTGGATGCTATGATTGTAACTTATATTTCCTTGATTTTTCAAATGGCAAAATCTGTTGGACTTTCCAGACATCTGGGGGGGTATGTTGTTTCAGAAGATTTACCTTGTTAAATTTTCTTGTGTCAGAGATAAATTTGCGTCGGTCTCCCTTGCTCGAGAATTAGAGTTGTGAGCTGGTTAGCCACTTAGCCTTTTAGCTTCTTCATCCATTTAGCATCCTATTGGAGGTATTTAATGCTTACAGCTTTCTTTTGAGTTTTAACTCACTTTTACCTTATCTGTAAAGATTCTGTTTTGGGAAGGAAGGTGAAATGGTAGGTTTTTTTTTTTTTTTTCGTGAGTTTAAAACTTAATGATTTGTTAGGACTTGGGTGGATTATTTATACGGGAATGTCCTAAAGTTTCTTCTTCAATGCCTTCACTCTATAGTCAACCAATTCCTTTAATGACACTGGGATTTGATAGATGCTAAGGAGTTGGCAATTCTATATTGTTCTCTATTGAAATACTAGATACAATTAGGCAAAATCTCTCTGGTAATTTGTTTGGTTTTCAAGCTAAGGCTGGGAAGATTTTAATGGAGACATTGAGGGTCGTTTTTATCGTGGATGAACTTTACTGGCTAGTCATGATATTTTGCTTTGAGCTTTTATGCATTTAAATTTTAAGCTCTTGAATATCAACAATATTCGCCAATGTTACTTTAAATTTGCCTGTTATGGTGGATACAAACTACTCTTTACATGTCTAGATGAAAAGATCAATGTTTGTTTGTAATGCATGATGTTGAATCATGTCTTTTCACAATAAAAAATTATTTTAAATATGTCAATCCTGAGCATCTTTAAGCAAAATGGAGTACTTTTTTAGATGTAACCAGAAGTCACCCTGGAATAGGATTAGAATAATAGAAATAATTAACTAAGACAAGATCAAACATCATATTGAAATGTTATTATCATCTTTCTTGGCTGAGAATGAGCACCATCTTTATAAGGTTCCTTCTAAACCATATTCGTAGTAATTAACTCTACTTTGATGTGAACATTTTATTTCCTCGCTTGATGCTGTTATTGATCTTGAACTTTTGTTTTTTTGAACATTTGCAGGTCAAATGCCAGCCAATTATGGACAGACATATGGGATTGATCTGGTGAGAGTTTTGCTGATTAGTGTCAGTTTTATCTTCATCATGCTGTAATTGTGTCCTGTTTGTTTAATTGTATTTAATTGCTCAATATTTATCAAGACTATATAGTCTTGTTCCTTTGGATCAATGAATCTGTTGCATGTTTTTTCCTCATGAAGTAAAGTCACAACTATAATAGCTTTTACCTGCATCACTTTGAACATTTCAGATGTTCAATCAACTTCTAGGGAAAATAAAACTATTCGATCCTTTATCGTGGTTTTGATATCTGAGCATTATAGTCTTTTCCTCTTCCTAGTGGTTGACAACTGAATCATCTTTTTTAATTGCATGCATAAATTTAGAGGGTTCATTGCTGGTACTATTATCCATCTCTTATTATTATTTTTCATACAATTATAAAAGTTCAATTATTAAAGTTGTAATTTGTTGAAGAATTTATCTTCATGATTGATCAAGATGGTGACAGGATAACCAAGTGGTCAGACTTGATTTCCTTTGTGTAAGTGCATGATCATGATCATGCTCATGAATATTTATATGTAATTCTAGACAATAAGAGATAAGATACGTTTAGAAAAACTGTGGATGTTAGCATGTTTATTGATTTATGATCAGTGTTTTGTTAGGAAAAAAGTTCCATTTTTCCAAATTGATAATTATGATGGGGTCTGCTTTAAAGGAAATATAGCTAGGACCCTTATGATTTTACAGTATACTAAATAATTGAAAGGTGATTCTCTTAAGGAGTTTCTCTTACCTATGCAACTTTAGAAATTACAAGGAATGTGCCTCTAATTGCTTGTAGAGCAAGGGTCAGTGACAGGTTTGATTTTAGGTGTTGTATCATAGGTGATTCAACCAAAGAGTTTTTTTATTATAAATACATAATAGTTTCTCTTACTGGGGATTCCACTCATCGGAAAACATTGAATATTTTTTTACATTTTTAAAGGTAAAAAATCATTATCATATGAAACACCAAATCAGTTTAAAGAGTTGATAAACTTTGTTTCACTAATCTAGTAGGAGGGTGCTCTTTGTTGCTTTGTACCAGTTGTATTGTTCTCTTGATTCTTTCTGGAAAAGCTTACGATTGACATACTTTATATGCCCATGATTATACCAATCACTGTTGTGCTGTGTATATAAGCTTCCTTGTGGCGGTAGTATATTGGGGTCACCAGCAATTGATGAGGTTAGCTTTTGCTTTCAAATATAGAAATTTTTAATTCATTTGTCAGATGGAACAACTTTTGAGCAGTATGTTTATCAATCTACAAATAGCGTAAGTATTGTTTAAATTGTCGTTGTACTTCTCTTTTAATTATTGAAATAAACTAATACATGATTGGTCTGATACTAATTTGTAAACACCATGTGAAAATTTTATTGGGGTTTAATTGCATAAGGTTTTGGTTTCTTGATAAATGGTTTTAAAGGCTTTTCAAGGGTTGTAGTTGTCTATGATCTTAGGCGTAAAAACATCCCATATGTTGTCTCATGGAAAAAATGAAGTACTAAGTGCACAGCTCATTGGTTGGAATTACCCCGAAATCAGCCTTACTAGGGATGCTATTTGAAGGTGTAATAATAGTTTTAGGGGAGGACAGTTGAAGTAGCTGGAAATGTTAGCCTACCAACAATTTTTTACAAATGGTTAATGATCATGATGAGAGCAGCTAGTAAAATGCTTATTAAATTTGCCTTACTGATGTTGTTGACCTTTTTTTTTTTTTTCTAAAGCTCATGTCCTTTTCTTGTTTTAGTAATAGAAACAGACTTATAATTGGACCTCGAGCATATGGTTGTACACACAGCTATGTTATTGACTATTACTAAATATGTTAACTGCTCTAATATGTTGTTTATCATCGATTTGATATAATATGAGTTAGGTAAATCATGCACTTTATGTGGCATCTACTAGTGGTCGTGTGACAGCTATATCAATTAAGGTACTGCAGTTTGTGACTTCTATTTCTTTCTTAAATTAATAAAGTATTGCATAAATTTTATTAAAAATATGAATGGATCAGATGAAGTTATGCTTCTGAACTTCTATCATTAATAATTCTTGTTTCTGCACATTAAATAGCGAAATATCATTCTTAATTGAATTTATTAGTCACTCTCTCCATCATTTAACAATCAACAATGTAAATCTCTTTCCCTTTTGGTGTTCTATGTTCTATAATTACAGGAGTTGCCATTTTGTACTTTGTGGGTCACATGAGTTGGATGTGCCAGTATTTGGATCTCTTTCCATCAGTTCACCAACTGGATATGGTTTTTTTTTCTTCTTTTTTCTTTTTCTAATGATGTGCTAAACATCATGCTGATATTCTTCCTTCTATAATATTTCTTTTTCCCCTTTTTGCTTACTCTTAATTATTTTTTGGTTCTTTCTAGTTATTTATTGTTTGGTTGATGGATATGTTGTTGCACTGGATTCAAATGGGTAAATTATTTGGAAGGTATGTGATGCGCCAAGGGCTTATCATGGCTTAAAAGAGCACAATGGAGCCATTGGAGATCATGTCTTGGATAAACATGGAGATGTTTTGGAGATTCAAGAAGATGCCACGGATGATCCCGGATTGAACACAAGCTTGGCGGAGCAAAGAGTTGAGGACCGGCCACCATCGCATGGAGCAACCGGCCATGATCGGCCAACGCATGGGACGCCGCACGAGACATCGCACAAGCCATCTGGCCAGAACCGGCCATCGCACGGGCTAACGCATGCGCCATCCGGCCACAATTGGCCATTCGATCCATTAGCTATTCCGCAAGGTCCAATGACAAGGGCTCGGGCTAAAAGGTTCAAGGAAGCTTTATTGGGCTTTGTAAGATCTCGTCTTGGACGTTTAGGGTCCATTGAAGACCATTTGGAAGGCATTGAAGTCGACATCACCAAGAATATTCCCATCGATTCCAAGGTGTTCACCTTACTTGAAATCGATGAGCATTAGGCTTTAGCATTGTGTAATTCGGCCTCATGGGCCTTTATTCTATCTTAGATTAATTATTTATTTAGTCTAGAAGACATTGGGTTGGGTCTTGTTTGACTAAGTCCAATCCTTACTTAATTATGTAATGTTATTTACTTTTCCTAGTAGGACAAGAAGTAGGCTATTTCCTTGTTACTTCCTTTATGTTTATGCCGCCCTTATGGCTTTAGGATTAGGGAGAGGTGTGTTCCCCATCACTATATAAAGGGACCATCCTCCTCTTGTAAAGATAAGTCAAGTTAATCAATAAAGTTGAGAGGTTTATACCCATATCGATTTCTTTGGCTTCATTGTTCTAGTTTGAGCAAACTTAGGGTTCTTCATCTTGTAGAGTCCTAGCAAGCAATTAGGTTGAGATAACTTAGTTGTTTGTGAATCTTGTGATCTTGAGAATTCAATTGCAGGTCTAATTGAGTGCTTAAGGCCGACGAAAGAGGAGGAATAGCCTTGTGAAGGTCATCGACATACAAGTCTAGGAGTTGAAGAAGTTCAAGTCGACTTTGGTGGATATTCAAAGGGTGGATTTGAATCTAATACAACTAGATTTCGTATCAATTGGTAATCAGAGCATAGGTTGTCATCTTCAATCGGTAAATCTATCCTTCTATACATCATTCATCACGTTTTCATCCATCAAACTTCATCTTGTTCTTATCGCACCATATAGTTCCAAAAATTCAGAAACTTTGAAAATTCATAGCCGATTCATCTTACATCTTTTTGCTTTGAAATTTCAGATTTGAGTCCCTTATAACTAGTAGTTATATCGAAAAATATCAAAAAAATAAAATAAAAAAATTTCGACCAGAAACTTGTGATTTTTGTTCTGGTTTCGTTTGAACTCGGAAAGCTGTGAAATTTGAGCTTTAGACTTATTTTGGTGTGATCTTTCTGGGAAAAATATTGAAAAAAATCAAAAAAATCTGTGCTGTTATCGATTTTTTCCAGAAACTAGGGTTCTTAGTGTGGGAAATTTTGGAATTAGGGTTTTCTTGTGCAATTGATCTAGTTAAGTTGCCATAACTTTAATTGATTGTGTAATTGAGATTCTTGGGTTGCTTTTGCTGTGAATTGTGATTTGATTTGAAGAATTTCAGGTTACAAACCCTATTGGAAACAAGTGGTACAAAATTGGATCAAGTGGTACTAGGGTTTTACTAATCGATTTGGTTGTTTGAATTGTGCTTGAATTGAGTTTTTGTGCAGCAACTTTGGAGAAGGAATTCGATATAAGGAGCCTACATAAGTGGCTTGGTTTGGTTTAAGATCACTTTCTTTTGATTCACAATAATTTTGCTACTAATTGTTTGTTCCTCAAGTAGGTCACGAGAATAAAGGAGTGCTCTAGGAGTTGCTCTTATTAGGCCTATTGAAAGCTAGTAAAAGGCATAATCTTGTGAGATCATTAAGAGAGTAGTGGATCGCCAATCCATAGGACTTGAGTACAAACATGATAGCACAAGTTAAAGGTATAATCACACACACACACTTGTGAGGATTTTTACTACTAATCTTTGTTCTTTTTGTAGGTATTATGGAAGGAGAACAAGAACAAGCCAATGTGGCTGCTATGTTGCAAGCTCTAATGCAACGTTTGGACAATATGGATACTAAATTCGATGCCTTGGCCGATGATGTCCAACAAGTAAAGGATGGCCAAAATCAACAAGCTCAACCACCTCAACAAAGGGCTAATGCCGCATAAAACAATGAGAGGATTCAGCTTCCACCACCGAGGCAAATTGCTAGAATCGATCCCATGGAAAGATTGAGGCAACAAGAGCTTGGAGGCCAAGCAATCAATGAGAATACGCGGCTTAGGAGGGGAATCGAAAGAGAAGAGATTAAAGACAACATCAAATACAAGATCCCTAAATTCAATGGGAGAGGGTCTCCATCCGATTATTTGGAGTGGGAACCAAAATTGGATATGTACTTCGACTACTATCCTCATGTCGAGCCAAAGAATGTGCAAATTGCTACTCTTGAATTCACGGAGAATGCTTTGAAATGGTGGAATCAATTAGTGCAAGCAAGAAGAAGAAATTTGGAAAGACCTATTGATACATGGTTGTCGCTAAAGAGCCTTATGAGGAAGAGGTTTGTTCCAAGCTTTTACACTAATGGTCTCTACCAAGAGTTGCAATCTTTGAGGCAAGGAATAGGAGTGTTGATGAATACTACTCCGAGATGATGTTGTTAATGTCTAGGGCCGAGGTTGATGAAGCTCCACAAGCTACTATAGCTAGGTTTATGGCGGGATTGAATAGAGAAATTCATGATATTGTGGAGATGCAACAACACTATGATGTTGAGGAATTACTTCAACATGCTTTGAAGGCCGAGAGTCAAGTAAAGAGGAATAAGAAGAGCTTTTCATAATCATCAAGCTCATGGAAAACTCCAATCAAGAAGGATGACAAGTCATCAAAAGAAAAGGAGTCTGCGCAAAAGGGTGTTACCCCTAAAACCGATTCTAAATCTTTATCAAGTTCATCTTCTAAGAGCTATGTAAAGTGTTTCAAGTGTCAAGGATATGGACACTTTCCAAGGGATTGCGTTAACAAGAAAGTCATGCTTACTAATGACAATGGTGAAATCGTAAGTGAAGATGAAGATATTGCACTTGGATCAAATGGAGATGGAGATGATGAAGTAGAGGTACAAACCGATGATGATGATAGTGAAGGTTCAACACCGGCACTCTTGAATTTAGTTGCAAGGAGAACTTTAAGTGCCTATGTTAAAGGAGATGTGCAAAATCAAAGGGGAAAATTTGTTTCAATACTAGGATGTATGCGAATGGGAAGCCTAGTAGTGTGATCATTGATGGAGGAAGTTGCACAAAGTATAGCTAGTGTATATTTGGTGAAGGAGCTT